>ONZH01023518.1:0-38498 GCA_900303285.1 Rhinella marina | reverse complement strand
TCAGTATGCCTTCAATTTTGAATAAATCCCCAACAGTGTCACCAGCAAAGCACCCCCACACCATCACACCTCCTCCTCCACGCTTCACGGTGGGAACCAGGCATGTAGAGTCCATCCGTTCACCTTTTCTGCGTCGCACAAAGACACGGTGGTTGGAACCAAAGATCTCAAATTTGGACTCATCAGACCAAAGCACATATTTCCACTGGTCTAATGTCCATTCCTTGTGTTCTTTAGCCCAAACAAGTCTCTTCTTCTTGTTGCCTGTCCTTAGCAGTGGTTTCCTAGCACTGCAGCTATTTTACCATGAAGGCCTGCTGCACACAGTCTCCTCTTAACAGTTGTTGTAGAGATGTGTCTGCTGCTAGAACTCTGTGTGGCATTGACCTGGTCTTTAATCTGAGCCGCTGTTAACCTGCGATTTCTGAAGCTGGTGACTCGGATGAACTTATCCTCCGCAGCAGAGGTGACTCTTGGTCTTCCTTTCCTGGGGCGGTTCTCATGTGAGCCAGTTTCTTTGTAGAGCTTAATGGTTTTTGCGACTGCACTTGGGGACACTTTCAAAGTTTTCCCAATTTTTTGGACTGACTGAACTTCATTTCTTAAAGTAATGATGGCCATTCGTTTTTTTTCCTTAGCTGCTTTTTTCTTGCCATAATACAAATTCAAACAGTCTATTCAGTAGGACTATCAGCTGTGTATCCACCTGACTTCTGCCCAACACAACTCATGGTCCCAACCCCATTTATAAGGCAAGAAATCCACCTTAATAAACCTGACAGGGCACACCTGTGAAGTAAAAACCATTTCAGGTGACTACCTCTTGAAGCTCATCAAGAGAATGCCAAGAGTGTGCAAAGCAGTAATCAAAGCAAAAGGTGGCTACTTTGAAGAACCTAGAATATAAGACATATTTACAGTTGTTTCACACTTTTTTGTTAAGTATATAATTCCACATGTGTTAATTCATAGTTTTGATGCCTTCAGTGTGAATATACAATTTTCATAGTCATGAAAATACAGAAAACTCTTTGAATGAGAAGGTGTGTCCAAACTTTTTGGTCTGTACTGTATATATATATATATATATATATATATATATTAGAGATGAGCGAGCACTAAAATGCTCGGGTGCTCGTTATTCGAGTCAAACTTTTCCCGATGCTCGGGTGCTCGTTTCGAATAACGAACCCCATTGAAGTCAATGGGAGACTCGAGCATTTTTGCAGGGGACCAAGGCTCTGCCTAGGGAAGGCTGGGTGAAAACCTGGAAACCTCAGAAAATGATGGAAACACCACGGAAATGGACAGGAAACAGCAGGGGCAGCATGCATGGATGCCTCTGAGGCTGCCTAATCCCACCATTACCCCAAATTCTCCTAGTGGGGCATGTGTGGTATCGATTCTTCTCAGTTCAAAATCGTATACGTCCCCTATCTTGGGACCATATATTTCATGGATTTTTCGAACACGGAAAAGGAAAAAGAGCTTGCTCTGGCCAGGGGAGTGTCTTTTCTACTGCAGCTAAGGGGACGTGTCCATGCTCTGCCTATCACAGGTCAGGAGGCAATTAAAAGAGGAACAAACAAAAATCAGTATAATATCTAATTCGTCCCCTATCCGGGTAAATTGTTTGGAGAAAGGGCCTGTAGGTGGGGGGCAGGCTGGGGGGAAGGAGGTTGAGCTGGAAGAGCCAGAGGAGTGCCCCCTGGGCTAGCGTGTGTGGTGGTGACAACAGCCGGATGTAGTTAGAATGACGACGCAGGACCCCAACTTAAAAATTTAGCAGTGTGGCATGACTTTTTAAATGGAGATTGCATGTGGTCACGTACTTCCTGGAACCCCATAATCACCCCTTCTCTGATGTGCTACCCCAGAACATTCTCTGCCCCAATTCGCAAGACCTTTTGAAGTCTCAGTGTGCTGACAGTCGGGATTTACCAGTGTTGTCTGAGGAGGTGGTGGACAATGGAGAGACACAGGTGTGGGGGGGTGAGGTAGTTGAAAGTGAAGCAAGTTACAGTGGGGACTCCTTGGGGGACTTTCTCATGATGGGACAGATTCAATTGTGTTTAGAAAGGCTGATGGGCTTCCGTCAGCACTGTGTGTATAGAACCCCATGGCCTTTCATAAAAAATAGTCTGGCGATGACCCCAAGGCAATTTTCAGGGACACGGTAATGGTGACCCACTTAAAAATGCTGCCTGACAACCTGGCCGTTAACCCCTGATTGTCTGTCTTTCAATAAGATTGCAGTGTAAAGCATGGTGGTGAGCCTCAGTAATAGGATTGCAGTGTAAAGCATGGTGGTGAGCCTCAGTATGACTTTTTGGATGGAGATTGCATGTGGTCACGTACTCCCTGGAACCCCATAGTCACCCCTTCTCTGATGTGCTACCCCAGAACATTCTCTGCCCCAATTCGCAAGACCTTTTGCAGTCTCAGTGTGCTGACAGTGGGATTTACCAGTGTTGTCTGAGGAGGTGGTGGACAATGGCGAGACACAGGTGTCGGGGGGTGAGTTAGTTGTATGGGAAGCAAGTTACAGTGGGGACTCCTTGGGGGGACTTTCTCATGATGGGACAGATTCAACTTGGGTGGATCAGGCACAGGAACAGATCAATTTTTTTTTTTGTGTTTATTTAACTTTTATTTAGCACAAATAACCACAGAGATATTTATTCGTTATCTTCGCTGCGCAGTCTGGCCTTGGGGTTCGTCACTTTGATGGCGAGCTGTGCCGCTCTCTCCACAATGGTCTTTAGGTTCTTTGAGGAGACGTTGTGGGCGATTTCTGCACAGAAGGACTTGTAGCTCATCAACAGAACCTCGAGCTCCTTGACATTGTGGACCAGGAATTTGCGGAACCCTTTGAGCAGCATGTGTTTGGTCTTCTTGTTGCTACCGTACCCAATGTTGGGCAATATAGATACGCAGGTAATATTATTTTTCACACCTATCCCCCCAAAAAAATTTACGCAGTTTGCGCAAATAAAACTGGAAACTGGAACTGGAGAGAGGGCCTGTAGGTGGACCTCCGGAAAAATTGTTTGGAGAGAGGGCCTGTAGGTGGACCTCCGTAAAAATTGTTTGGAGAGAGGGCCTGTAGGTGGACCTCCGGAAAAATTGTTTGAAGAGAGGGCCTGTAGGGGGCCCTCCTGAAAAATTGTGGTAAAAGAGTGCCAGTTGGACCTCTAAAAAATGGCGTTTTTTTAGTCAGCGTTAGGCAAAGACGACATGGAGGAGGAGGAGTAGGAGGAGTAGAGAAGAGGAATCGGATACATAAGTAATGTTAATCTTTAGCTGCTTTCCCCCGGAGGAGATTTGAATTCCGGTGAAATCCAGGCTTTGTTCATTTTAATAAGCGTCAGCCTGTCAGCGCTGTCAGTTGACAGGCGTGTACGCTTATCGGTGATGACGCCACCAGCTGCACTGAATACCCGCTCTGACAGCACGCTAGCGGCAGGGCAGGCCAGCACCTCCAAGGCGTACAGCGCCAGTTCAGGCCACGTGTCCAGCTTTGAAACCCAGTAGTTGTATGGAGCAGAGTGATCGCTACGGACGTTGGTATGGTCAGCTAGGTACTCCCTCACCATCTTTCTGTACAGCTCCCCCCTACTCTGCCTAGACTGGGGACAGGTGACAGTGTCTTGCTGGGGTGACATAAAACTGGCAAAGGCCTTGGAGAGCGTTCCCCTGCCAGTGCTGGACAAGCTGCCTGCTCGGCTCCTCTCCCCCGCTACTTGGCCCACAGAACCATGCCCTCTGCCGCTAGCAGCGTCAGATGGGAAGAATTGTTTCAGCTTGTGCACCAGGGCCTGTTGATATCTATTCACTCTCATACTCCTTTCCTCTGCAGGGATGAGAGTGGAAAGGTTCTGCTTGTACCGTGGGTCCAGGAGAGTGAACACCCAGTAATCGGTGTTTGAAAAAATTCTTCTAACGCGAGGGTCACGGGATAGGCAGCCTAACATGAAGTCTGCCATGTGCGCCAGAGTCCCAACACGCAAGAATTCCCTCTCCTCACTGGCCTGACTCTCCATTTCCTCCTCTCCTCCTCCAAGTCCTCCTCTTCAGCCCATACACGCTCAAGAGTTAAGGACTGAGCACTGGTACCCTCTACTGTCTCGCCGACATTCTCCTCCTCTTCCTCCTCATCCCCCTCCTCCGATACGCGCTGAGAAACAGACCGGAGGGTGCTCTGGCTATCAAGCGACGTATCTTCCTCCACCGTCTCTTGTGACAAGCGCAAAGCATCCGACTTGATGCTGAGCAGTGAGTTTTTCAACAGGCAAAGCAGCGGGATGGTGAGGCTGATAATGGCGGCATCGCCGCTGACCATCTGTGTTGACTCCTCAAAGTTGCTCAACACCTGGCAGATATCAGACATCCACGTCCACTCCTCATTGTAGACTTGAGGAATCTGACTGACCTGACTACCAGTTCTGGTGGAAGTTGACATCTGGCAGTCTACAATCGCTCTGCGCTGCTGGTAAACTCTGGATAACATGTTTAATGTCGAATTCCATCTCGTGGGCACGTCGCACAACAGTCGGTGAGCGGGCAGTTGTAGGCGGCGCTGCGCTGCCCTGAGAGTGGCAGCATCTGTGGTCGACTTGCGGAAATGCGCACAGATGCGGCGCACCTTGGTGAGCAAATCAGACAGATTGGGGTATGTCTTGAGGAACCGCTGAACTATGAGATTGAACACGTGGGCCAGGCATGGCACATGTGTCAGTCTGCCGAGTTGCAGAGCCGCCACCAGGTTACGCCCGTTGTCACACACAACCATGCCTGGCTTGAGGTTCAGCGGTGCCAGCCACACATCGGTCTGCGCCGTGATGCCCTGTAACAGCTCTTGGGCGGTGTGCCTTTTGTCACCTAAGCTCAGCAGTTTGAGCACCGCCTGCTGGCGCTTACCCACGGCACTGCTGCTGCGCCTAGAGCTACCGACTGAAGGCGCCGTGCCCACGGATGGTAATTCGGTGGAGGAGGAGAGGGGTCGGAGGAGGAGGAGGCATAGTACGTCTGAGAGACCGTGACCAAGGTAGGCCCCGCAATCCTCGGTGTGGGCAGTACATGAGCGGCCCCAGGGTCATTCTCGGTCCCAGCCTCCACCAAGTTAACCCAATGTGCCGTCAGTGAGATATAGTGTCCCTGCCCGGCAGCACTTGTCCACGTGTCCGTGGTTAGGTGGACCTTCTCAGAAACAGCGTTGGTCAGGGCACGGATGATGTTCTGTGACACGTGCTGGTGTAGGGCTGGGACGGCTGGAGACCGAATACCGAGGGGCAGCCACCGCCATGAGATTGCGAAATGCCTCGGTCTCTACCAGCCTATAGGGCAGCATCTCAAGGCTAAGCAATTTGGAGATCTGGACGTTGAGGGCTTGGGCATGTGGGTGGGTGGAACTGTATTTCCTCTTGCGCTCCAGCGTCTGCTGTAAAGACAGCTGAACGCTGCGCTGGGACACGTTGGTGGACACTGTGGAGGATCGTGGAGGCGAAGGTGTGGTTTTCCGGCGGGAGGCGCTCGTGCCGGGGTCCTGGGCAGGGGGTTGACTAGCAGAGGCAGCAAGTGACGCAGAGGGTTGACTAGCAGAGGCAGCGAGTGACACAGGGGAAGGAGCAGTGGTGTGACCCGCAGGAGGAGGTGAACGGCCTTGGTTCCATTGAGTGGGGTGTTTAGCACTCATATGCCTGCGCATGCTGGTGGTGGTTAGGCTAGTAGTGGTGGCACCCCTGCTGATCCTGGTGTGGCACAGGTTGCACACCACAGTCCGTCGGTCATCCTCACTTTCTTTAAAGAACCTCCAGACTTGCGAACATCTAGGCCTCGCCACGGGAGCTTCACTACGTGAAACAGTTGCTGCTGATGCACCAGCTCTGGCCCTGCTTCTCCCTCTGGCCACACCACTGCCTCTTACAACCTGTTCTGGTGCAGCACTCGCCTCCGCCTCAGAAGCACTGTCTTCACTCGGCATATCAACCCAGCTTGGGTCAGTCACCTCGTCATCCTCCGATTCCTCAGTCTGCTCCCCCCTCGGACTTCCTGCCCTGACAACAACTTCACCACTGTCTGACAACTGTGTCTCCTCATCGTCCGACACCTCTTTACAAACTTCTTCCACTAACTCAACATTGTCATCATCATCATCATCACCCACAGACTGCGACAGTTGGAAAACTTGGGCATCGGGAACGAGGTCAGCAGCAACCTGAGAAGTGGTTTGTGACTCTGGGAAGGGTCCAGAAAACAGTTCCTGAGAGTATGCCGGATCGCATTCCAAATTTTCCTGGGAGGGGGCAGACTGGGGGGAAGGAGGTTGAGGTGGAGGAGCCAGAGGAGTGCTCCCTTGGGTAACATGGGTGGACTGCGTGGAAGACTGACTGGTGGACAAATTACTTGAAGCATTGTCCGCAATCCACAACATCAGCTGTTCGCACTGTTGTGGTTTCAACAGTCCTCTACCACGTGTCCCTGTAAGTTGAGACATGAAGCTAGGGAGTGTAGCTCTGCGGCGTTCCCCTGCTCCCTCATCAGCAGGTACTGTCTCACCCTGCCCAGGACCACGGCCTCTGCCCCCTGCAGTAATTGAATGCCCACGCCCACGACCTCGTCCTCGACCCTTAGCCCTGGGGTTCAACATTTTCTGTATATAAGTGTATTATATAAAAAATAAAAAATAAATGGGCCTGGTGTACTGAAACCCACAAACTTGTTCAGTCTGGTTTAATTAAGTGACGTAAAGAAAGTGTCACCTGGACAGAAAATACGGATTGGAGTGAGTGGACAGCTGAACTGTGACACACAGAATGGTTCCACACTGCTGTGTGAAATGGATTTGTATCACTGAGCTAAAACAACAAAAAACTATTTTTTTATATATATTTTTTTTATATATTTTTTTTGTAGTTTTGCTTTTTTTGGAACGTGACGTGCAGAAACTATCGTAGACCTAACTCACACCCTGTTAATGGTGGCTATTTTGACTGCGACACTTGTCTGTGATCAAGCTATATACGTGAGAGCAAAAGACCTCGTTGGATTAAGTGACATACAGACAGTGTCACCTGGACAGAAAATAGTGAGTGTACTGAACTGTGACACACAGAATGGTTCCACACTGCTATGTGCTATGGATTTGTATGGTGGCTATTTTGACTGCGACCCAGGCAAAATGTCGCACAGAGATTTTTGTGATCAAGCTATATACGTGAGAGCAAAAGACCCGGTTGGATTACGTGACGTACAGAAAGTGTCACCTGGACAGAAAATACGGATTGGAGTTAGTGTACTGAACTGTGACACACAGAATGGTTCCACACTGTTGTGTGAAATGGATTTATATCACTGAGCTAACAGAACAAAAAAATCTATTTTTTTTTTATATATTTTTTTTATATATTTTTTTGTAGTTTTGTTTTTTTTAGAACGTGACGTGCAGAAACTATAGTAGACCTAACTCACACCCTTTTAATGATGGCTATTTTGGCTATTTTGACTGCGACCCAGACAAATATCGCACAGAGATTTTTGTGATCAAGCTATATACGTGAGAGCAAAAGACCCGGTTGGATTACGTGACGTACAGAAAGTGTCACCTGGACAGAAAATACGGATTGGAGTGAGTAGACAGCTGAACTGTGACACACAGAATGGTTCCACACTGCTGTGTGAAATGGATTTGTATCACTGAGCTAAAACAACAAAAAAACTATTTTTTTTATATATTTTTTTTATAGATTTTTTTTGTAGTTTTGTTTTTTTTGGAACGTGACGTGCAGAAACTATCGTAGACCTAACTCACACCCTGTTAATGGTGGCTATTTTGACTGCGACCCAGACAAATGTCGCACAGAGATTTTTGTGATCAAGCTATATACGTGAGAGCAAAATACCTCGTTGGATTAAGTGACATACAGACAGTGTCACCTGGACAGAAAATAGTGAGTGTACTGAACTGTGACACACAGAATGGTTCCATACTGCTATGTGCTATGGATTTGTATCACTGAGATATAACAATTAAAAAAAAAAAAGGGGGTTATATATGGCGATAGCTGCACTACTAGTGCCAGCCAGCCAAGCCAGGAGACAAAAAAAAATTTCTTGTAGCCCTTAGAAGGGCTGTTGGGTTCTTTGTGGGTGATTCCTGCCTAACAGAGAACTAAATGCAGGCCCTAACACTCTCCCTGAAACGCAGCAGCTCTATCCCTAACGACATCCAGACAGCATCTGAGCCGAGCACCGCGGGCAGTATGTTGTATATTCCAGGGTCACCTAATCAGACCAGCCAACCCCTGCTATCGACATGTAAGGGCCCCACGTGATGCTGGGTGTACCGCAGAGTCTCCTGGCTTGTGATTGGCTGAGTTCATAGGCGCCAAAAAAGCACGATGCGGAAGTTGCCATTTCCTCGAGCATGGCAAGATACTCGTCCGAGCAGCGAGCACTTACGAGTACCCTAATACTCGAACGAGCACCAAGCTCGGACGAGTATGCTCGCTCATCTCTAATATATATATATATATATATATATATATATATATATTTTTTTTTTTTAAAGCACTACTATATATATATATATATATATATATATATATATATATATACACACTCACTGGCCACTTTATTAGGTACACCATGCTAGTAACGGGTTGGACCCCCTTTTGCCTTCAGAACTGCCTCAATTCTTCGTGGCATAGATTCAACAAGGTGCTGGAAGCATTCCTCAGAGATTTTGGTCCATATTGACATGATGGCATCACACAGTTGCCGCAGATTTGTCGGCTGCACATCCATGATGCGAATCTCCCGTTCCACCACATCCCAAAGATGCTCTATTGGATTGAGATCTGGTGACTGTGGAGGCCATTTGAGTACAGTGAACTCATTGTCATGTTCAAGAAACCAGTCTGAGATGATTCCAGCTTTAGGACATGGCGCATTATCCTGCTGAAAGTAGCCATCAGATGTTGGGTACATTGTGGTCATAAAGGGATGGACATGGTCAGCAACAATACTCAGGTAGGCTGTGGCGTTGCAACGATGCTCAATTGGTACCAAGGGCCCAAAGAGTGCCAAGAAAATATTCCCCACACCATGACACCACCACCACCAGCTTGAAACCGTTGATACAAGGCAGGATGGATCCATGCTTTCATGTTGTTGACGCCAAATTCTGACCCTACCATCCGAATGTCGCAGCAGAAATCGAGACTCATCAGACCAGGCAACGTTTTTCCAATCTTCTACTGTCCAATTTCGATGAGCTTGTGCAAATTGTAGCCTCAGTTTCCTGTTCTTAGCTGAAAGGAGTGGCACCCGGTGTGGTCTTCTGCTGCTGTAGCCCATCTGCCTCAAAGTTCGACGTACTGTGCGTTCAGAGATGCTCTTCTGCCTACCTTGGTTGTAACGGGTGGCAATTTGAGTCACTGTTGCCTTTCTATCAGCTCGAACCAGTCTGCCCATTCTCCTCTGACCTCTGGCATCAACAAGGCATTTCCGCCCACAGAACTGCCGCTCACTGGATGTTTTTTCTTTTTCGGACCATTCTCTGTAAACCCTAGAGATGGTTGTGCGTGAAAATCCCAGTAGATCAGCAGTTTCTGAAATACTCAGACCAGCCCTTCTGGCACCAACAACCATGCCACGTTCAAAGGCACTCAAATCACCTTTCTTCCCCATACTGATGCTCGGTTTGAACTGCAGGAGATTGTCTTGACCATGTCTACATGCCTAAATGCACTGAGTTGCCGCCATGTGATTGGCTGATTAGAAATGAAGTGTTAACGAGCAGTTGGACAGGTGTACCTAATAAAGTGGCCGGTGAGTGTATATATATATATATATATATATATATATATACATATATATACATATATATCACTGCTTACCACAAAGCAACCCCCATAGACATATATGCTTATATGCTTCAAATTCTGAAAGGGGGTAGGGTGTCAGACCCTGCCCTTCATTGCCTAATTACTAATAGCCTATTTCTAAGAAGGTAATCGGAGGAAGGAGGTACTGAACCCCCCTTTAGAATTTGTCTATGTAATATATTATATATATATATATATATATATATATATATATATATATACACTAAACAGAAAATGGTAGCAGCACTAGATAGGCCATGACATATAAAATGAACATATGAAAAGGAAAAAAGCATAACTGCTATGTAGACAAGTAGATAAAGTGGAAGCGTTTGGCGCATATAAATGATCATAAATATGTCGGGCCCATCCACCAACCGTCAAGGTGGCTTTCAATCAGATGGGTCCTATACTAACACTGACCTGCATTGTTAGGCCACTGAGGCACAAATAAAATTTATAAGTGACTCTGCCACTTGGCAGAAGACTGAGAAAGTGAAGCAGTATGGGAACCCACGCACCAGTGTAAGAAGCACTCAAACATCCAAGACAATACAGCGTCAGTAGCAAGGGGACCAGACCGTATAGCAGTCGCACATGAACAACAAGGCATCGGCCCTGCCCAGCAGAAGCTCAGGGTTTAAATAGCAGTGAGCTTATTGGCAGGGCGTGGTGCCTGACATACTTCCTGTGAACGTCTGGCGGAAGTGACATCACCAGGAGTCTCAAGGACCTGGCGCATGATCACTTCCTGTGAACGTCTGGCGGAAGTGACATCACCAGGGGTCTCAAGGATCTGGCGCATGACCACTTCCTGTGCCAGACCTTGTTCCCTGTAGTAAGACTGCGGGCGCAAGGACACCGCAATGAGATTTGCCTGTACCCCTTCACCAACACCCGCAGCCCAGGAGGGCAAGCGACCGCGTGCACGAAATCTATGCACGCACCTTACATGATCCTACACAAACCGGCAGGCCTGTATCAAGGGAACACCATACCTGATCAGAAGCTGCACCAGTGTGAACAGGAGTGTTAAATTCCCAGAGGAAGCCAGTCCTCCTCTATATATACACAATTACAAAAAATGGACAGCACCTCCTGCAGGTGAGAGTCAGGTGCAAGCTACCTGCTGGCTAATTAAATACTAAACAGAAAATGGTAGCAGCACTAGATAGGCCATGACATATAAAATGAACATATGATACAGGCCTGCCAGTTTGTGTAGGATGCAGGTCAGTGTTAGTATAGGACCCATCTGATTGGAAGCCACCAATGAGCCCGACATATTTATGATAATTTATATGCGCCAAGAGCATCCACTTTTTCCCTTTTCGTCCTCGGCAGCACATGAAGGGTTAATATTGTCTCATTCTCCCTGCTAGGACCGCCCACCTAGATTAAACATACAATTAGTATTAAGACTAGTATATAAACAAGCCCCCAACAACCATACTCTGTGGTGTGTTTGCCTCCTATACCGTGGGGTGTGTCCCAGGTTACATGGCTCAGAGTTCAGCATAGCCAGGTGGTGTGTCCCGGTCGCTGCTCTGTATTAATGTGTCCGCTCTGTTCACCCTGTGTTTAGGGCTTGATCCAGGCGGCCGGCGGGAGAGTATTACAAGGCTCAGTGTGCATGCTGGAGGGCGCGCGTTTTCATTCAAAGTCAGTATCCTGTGCATGGCAGTGGAACACACTGGTGGAACACACATCATTCAGCAGCGACTGACGTCATCAGTGTGCCTTCTCCCTCCCGTTCCTGGCGCCAAAGTTAAGTATTTAAGCGGCATAGTGCAGAGCCATGGTGCCCGTGTTCCTGGCAGCCGAGCTCTTGCAGTTACAAGGTTCAGTGTCTGTCCTCGGTCAGACTTACCTTATTGATGTCTATGCTTGTCAGTAACTGGATCCCTGTTTCTATTTAAACAGATGTCCAGCCATTCCAGCAAGGAAGGAAAGAGATCTAGTAAACACAGACACAGATTATGTCTCTCATGTGAACAGCCCCTTCCTGATGAGCACCTGTGTGATTACTGTGAGGCTTGTGATGTGGAATCAGCTGCTAAATCTTCTTAGAAGTCCTCTCCTGCCAGACCTCTAAAGAAGCAAAAGAGAAAACATGCCCTGTGCATCTCCTGCATCCAACCTCTACCTGATGACCACTCATCTAACATCTGTGTAGACTGTTTTCACCCTGATGAAGCTTCTGATGATGAAACCAAAAAGTTGTTGATACTTTTAAAGTCTATTCTGTCACATTCGCAAAAGAAAAGAAAGGCAGTAAAAAAGAAGCTTAACACACTACCATCCTCTTCCTCTGAGGAATCTGCCTGCTCTGAGGGAGAAGTTTCTTCTGGTTCAGAAGATGAATTGACCATTGCTGAAGATAATTTTCTTTTCAGAAAGGAAAACGCAAATCGTTTAATAAAGGAGGTAAAAAATATTATGGAGTCTAAGAAGGAGACGACTGCCGATCAGGATGAAGAAAGTTTATTCTACTTTCCAAAGAAAAGAGCATGTGTATTCCCAAGCCATCCAGTATTGGAGTCTGTCATTCAGAATGAATGGAAATATCCCATTAAAAAGATGGACCTAGGGTCCAGATTTAAAGCTATGTACAAAACAGATCCTGCTGAGTCAGTAAGCTGGGAGTCTCCATCTAGGGTTGATCCTGTTGTTACTAGACTTGCCAGAAGGTCATTTTTTCCTTCAGATGATTCCACTTTGCTTAAGGATCCAATGGATAAAAAAGCAGACAACCTTTTAAAAAGACTGCATACCTACCTGGCTTCACTCAATAAGGCCACCATGGCTTCAGTACCAGTAGCCCATGCTCTCAGAGTCTGGTTAAGCCATTTGGGGAAAGATATTGAAGATGGAGTACCAAGAGAAGAATTACTTCAGCAGTTGCCAACCATGAAGCTTGCAGCAGATTTCCTCTGCGATTTTCCTGTAGATTCCTTAAGGGTTTTAGCTAAGAACATGGCACTTTCCAATTCTGTTAGAAGATCCATTTGGCTGAAACTGTGGTCAGGAGACATGGCATCAAAAAGTAATCTATGTTCTCTTCCTTTTGAGACAGGAAGATTGTTTGAACAAACTGCTAGAAGCCAACAAGAATGATAAAGCTCTTGAGTTCCCGCAGACCAGGCAAAAAAATCGGACAAGGTTTTTTCGTCCCTACAGAAGACAAGGATACCAGAGATCTGGCTTCCATGGACGTTCTGACAGAGGGAGAACAGACCGTAGGTTTCGTGGAGTATCATCAGAGAGATCAAGGAAGAAGACGGATGAAAATAAGCCATCCAAATCAGAATTCTGACGCCAGAAGGCAAAGAGTAGGGGGTCGCCTTACTCAATATTACTCTACTTGGCAAAAGACTACTTCAGACAAATGGGTTCTGGAAATCATAAAAGAAGGTTATGCTCTGGAATTCCATCGCCATCCAAGAGACAGATTCCTTCTAAATCAAAAAGAAGACCCACGAATTATACAACTAGTAGAAGAATTTCTACAAAAAGGAGCATTAGAACCGGTTCCAAAATATCAAGAATGGGCAGGAGTGTTCTCCAGGCTGTTTCCAGTTCCCAAGCCAGGGGGAAAATGGCGTTTGATCATAGACCTTCGTTATCTGAATCGTTATATCAGAAAAATCCACTTCAGAATGGAAACCATAAGATCAGTCACAGCGGTGCTTCAAGAAGGTCAATTCATGGCTTCATTGGATCTGAAAGATGCTTATCTACATATACCAATAAGACAGTCTTCAAGAAAATTCCTGAGAGTGGTTCTTTTCAAGAATGGCAAAATAAAACATTTCCAGTTCAAAGCACTACCTTTCGGACTCTCGTCGGCACCCAGGATATTCACGAAGATTGCAGTAGTACCAGTGGCGTATATTCGTCTCCAGGCCTTGCAAGTGTTCCCATATCTAGACGACTGGCTTGTAGTAGCTCCATCCGAGTGCCTGTTAAAGAATCATCTTCAGGTGGTCACCAACTTTCTCCAATCTTTAGGATTCCTGATCAACTGGGAAAAATCAGACATCCACCCTACTACTTCCAAGCTGTTTCTGGGTTTCCAAATAGATACATGTGCCATGACCCTTTACTTACCTCCACCAAAGATCAATTCTCTGAAGAAAGAAGTAAAAGCTCTAATCTCTTCTCCAACACCTTCAGTCCACAGGGTGATGAAGACTCTTGGTCACCTGACTGCAGTGATAGATGCTGTTCCCTGGGCAAGAATCCATATGAGAGATCTCCAACAAGACATGTTACAAGTCTGGCATTTCAGTCATCACAACTTGGGAGCCCGGGTCAAATTAAGAGCTTCCACAGTTCAAAGTCTAAAATGGTGGTTACAGGAGAGAAATGTATCCAAGGGGAAAACGTTCCAGTTCTCTTCGCCTGTAGTAGTTACCACAGATGCTTCTGCCCTAGGATGGGGAGCTCATCTTCAAGATCGGTGGATTCAGGGTTGGTGGTCCACTCTGGAGAAACAACAGTCGTCAAATTTCAGAGAACTAAAGGCAGTCAAGCTGGCTCTACATCATTTTCAAGCAGATTTGATGGGAAAATCTGTGATGGTTCAGTCGGACAATCTTCCTTCGGTATTCTACCTGAACAAACAAG
Source organism: Rhinella marina (assembly GCA_900303285.1). NCBI lineage: Eukaryota > Metazoa > Chordata > Amphibia > Anura > Bufonidae > Rhinella > Rhinella marina. Next base: position 23,982 of record ONZH01023518.1, on the reverse strand, counting down.
GAGGGACGAGAAGTCAGTCACTTCTGAGGTTATGCAAGGAGATCTTTGCTTGGGCAGAATTGTATCTTCTAGACTTAAAAGCAATGCATATCAGAGGCTGTTGCAATATTCAAGCGGATCATCTGAGTCGGAAGAAGATCAATCCAGCAGATTGGGAGCTAAACCCACGTTACTTCCATCAGATTACAGCCAAGTGGGGCATGCCAACCTGGGACTTGATGGCATCCAGACAGAACAGGAAACTGCCCAAATTTTGTTCCCTGAACAGATTAGACAGACCAACAATAGTGGACGCTTTCTCAATCAGCTGGAAAGGCCTGTCTGTTTACATATTCCCTCCAGTCCCTCTCATCCTGAGGGTTCTACAGAAGATTCTAGTGGAGAAGCCTCGGGCCATACTGATAGCCCCTTTTTGGCCCCGAAGGACTTGGTTCCCTCTTCTACTTCATCTGTCAAAGAGAGAATATTGGAAACTTCCGCTGGTTCCCGATCTGTTATTACAGAACGGGCTTTATCACCAAAACCTGGACAGACTCCATCTTACTGCTTGGAGACTGAGAGGTCCAGACTAGAAGAAAAAGGTCTCTCTGAGTCAGTGATCAATACTTTACTCTGTTCCCGTAATGACTCTACAAATATTAAATACGCTAAGATATGGAGAAAATATGCATCCTGGCTGACAGAATCTAACTGTACAGACATTAACGTTTCATCCATTCTCCAATTCCTTCAAGACGGCTTCCAGAAAGGTCTCAAACCAAATACATTGAGTCCATATGACAGCAATCAACGCAATGACTGAGAACAAGTTTGTACATCATCCATTAATATTCAGATTCTTTAAAGCACTAAAAAGATTAAAACCGACAATTAGAGACCCTATACCTGTCTGGGACTTATCTCTGGTTCTTAAAAAACTGACAGGTCCTCCTTTTGAACCGTTGGCACAAGCTGAACTAAAATGGCTCTCCTGTAAAGTATTATTCCTGGTCGCCATTACATCTGCAAAAAGGCTTGGAGAATTACAGGCTCTGTCTTCTAAATATCCATACCTGAGATTTCTACCAGATGGAGTACTACTGCGAACCATACCATCCTTCCTGCCCAAAGTGCCATCTTCATCTAATGTGAACAGAGAATCCTTCCTTCCGGTATTCTTTCCAGAACCTTCTAATGAAGACCAGGCGCTCCTGCATACCTTAGATGTGAAAAGAGCTGTTGAGGTCTATCTTCAAAGAACTGAAGAATTTAGAGCTGTTGAAAATCTATTTCTTTTGTTTGCTGGACCAAGAAAAGGCCAGAAAGCATCTAAAGACACCCTCGCTAGATGGATTAAAGCCATAATTATGGAATCATATTCCTTAGAGGGTGAAACCCCTCCGTTTCCGCTTAAAGCCCATTCAACAAGATCCACAGCAGCATCATGGGCGGAACAAGCACAAGTCTCGGTAACAGATATTTGTAGTGCAGCTTCCTGGTCTACGCCATCAACTTTCGTGAAACATTATCGGCTGGACATCGATGCTAAGAGCTCAGCCTTTGGCACGGGTGTACTAAGTGCAGTTCTATTTTGAAGTACCCACCCTTTGCTATCTATCCAAATCCCTTCATGTGCTGCCAAGGACGAAAAGGGAAAGAGAAAATTGGTTACCTGGAATTTTGCTTTCCTTGAGTCCGAAGGCAGCACATATATACCCCCCCTAATAAAGAATTTTTTGTACTGCATCTAATGTCTGAATCTATTTTAAAACACAGAGTATGGTTGTTGGGGGCGTGTTTATATACTAGTCTTAATACTAATTGTATGTTTAATCTAGGTGGGCGGTCCTAGCAGGGAGAATGAGACAAGATTAACCCTTCATGTGCTGCCTTCGGACTCAAGGAAAGCAAAATTCCAGGTAACCAATTTTCCCTATCTACTTGTCTACATAGCAGTAATGCTTTTTTACCTTTTCATATGTTCATTTTATATGTCATGGCCTATCTAGTGCTGCTACCATTTTCTGTTTAGTATTTAATTAGCCAGCAGGTAGCTTCCACCTGACTTTCACCTGCAGGAGGTGCTGACCTTTTTTTGTAATTGTGTGTATATATATATATATATATATATATGTGTATATATATATATATATATATACACACATATATATATATATATATATATATATATATATATATACACACACATATACACACACAAACATTATATGTTGTAAGACCGAAATGTGTAGTGCCATGATGGCACAGGCTCAAAAGTTGAGCCTGTGCCATCTGCTGTTGGTGTCATCTATACATGGCTGAATCTAGCAGGACTGGAGTTAGCACCAGTTCTGCCATCTTAACCCGTTAGGTGCTTCATGTGAACATAAACACAACGCACATAAAATGTACCTATAATGTTCTTATAAGGGCTCATGCACATGGTCATAGCCGTTTTTGCGGGTAGCAAAACACGGACACTCTGCATTCTGCATCCGACCTGCAAAAAATGTGAATAGGATGTGGACAAAAAGACGTTCTTGTGCATGAGCCCTTAGGTTAGTTTTGTTTTGTTTTTTGTTTTTTTTTTTTGGGGGGGGGCAATTCTGAGTTTTACTATGGGGCCCCATGATTTCTATGTACGCCCCTGTTAGGCATACCACACCATGAGTTTATCTCCTTTTATGCCCATAGCAGCCAATGACACAGAGGTATTCTTTGCAGCATGAGATGGTGCATTGTTATGCATGAAGATGATTTTGCTGCTGAAGGCACGTATCTGCTTTTTGTACCATGGAAGAAAGTTGTCTGTCAGAAACTCTATATACTTTGCAGAGGTCATTTTCACACCTTCAGGAACCCTAAAGGGGCCTACCAGCTCTCTCCCCATGATTCTGGCCCAAAACATGACTCCTCCACCTCAATGCAGATGTCGCAGCCTTGTTGGCTCATGTGACCATCCGCCAACCATCCACTACTCCATCCATCTGGACCATCCAGGGTTGCACGACACTCATCAGTAAGCAAGACTGTTTGAAAATTAGTCTTCATGTATATCTTGGCCCACTGCAACCGTTTCTGTTTGTGAGCACTGGTTAGGGGTGGCCGAATAGTAGGTTTATGCACCACAGCAAGCCTTTGAAGGATCCTACACCTTGAGGTTTGAGGGACTCCAGAGGCACCAGCAGCTTCAAATATCTGTTTGCTGGTTTGTAATGCCTTTTTAGCAGCTGCTCTCTTAATCCGATGAAAACAACGGCCTGCTTAATATTCTGGAACATCCAGTTTTCCTTTAATTGGGCTCACCTGGCAAACTAATTACCACAGGTATCTGAGATTGATTTCAGTGATCCAAAGAGCCCTGAGACACAATACCATCAATGAGTTTGATTGAAAAACAAAAAATGTAATCTTTATGACACTTAAATCCAATTTGCATATTAATTTGGAACATGGTATATAGGTTAGAGTAAGGTAGAGCATATAGAAGTGAAGTTATTAGTCCTGGATAATCCTTTTTGGTGTCATTTGGGTTTTCTTCTTCTTTGGTCTTTGTGACTTGGGCGTGTGTTGGAATACAAAAGGAGGTATTTCAGGAACCTCTGGCAGCTCCGTAATATCTTGGCAAAGTTTCCAGTTCTGTAATTCCATGGATGGGATCTGGAGAAATTCAAAAGCAGCATCCAAGTCTGAAAAAGCTGAGATGTTGAGGCGTCTTCCGTCATGGAAAAAGCATAGTCCAAAAGGAAAGGTCCATCTATATAGTATTTTGTTAGATCGGAGCCAATCAGTAAGTGGTTTGAGCATTCTGTGCTTCCTAAGCGTAGAGGGAGCAAGGTCTTGGTATATAGAGATGGGGGAGTTCTCATATGTTAGGTCTTGATGGTTCCTAGCTGCATCTAGGACCGCTATTTTCACTTGAAAATTAAGAAATCTGCAGATGATGTCGCGGGGCGGTTCCGATGGTTTGGGTTTGGGGCGTAATGCCCTGTGGGCCCGTTCAATAATGATATCTAGCTGATAATCTGGTCCCAACAGTGAGGTGCAGATAGTTATGATAGCGGATAGGATGTCTCCCACAGCAACTGATTCAGGAATTCCTCTAAAGCGTAGATTTTTCCTGTGCCCCCTGTTTTCCTGGTCTTCTATAGCATTGTGGAGGTCATTTAGATGGGAACAACACTTTTGAAGTGCAAGCATGGTGGCATCTTGATGAGTCAGGATTGCAGCCTGGTTGGACTCAAGGGCCTCCACTCGATCCCCGACCTGGCGTACCTCGTGACGCAGTGAGGTGAGTTCACTGAGAACTGGTTCTAGGGCTTTGCAGAGTGCTTGTTTCAGATAGTGCCGGGTTATTGGCAGAGCGTTGCGGCCATGGGATTCCTCGGTATCGCTATCCGCCTCTGAATGATCAGGGTTGCGTTCACTGACCTTGTGGCCAGCTCCATCTTTGGTTCCCTCACCGCTACTGTTGTGGCTGCTTTTCTGATGAATTTATCCATTTCTCCACTGGGTATTTGGCTTCTTGAGGTGGCTTGATTGTCCCCCTGCTTGAGGTGTCCGATTTTTACCATTTTGCCAATTATAGCTGGAGTAAACTTGTGCTGTGTAGGATCTGGATATCAGAGCTCAGCTCTAAGCAGCCATTCTGTTCAGGTACAAGCTCGGTCACAGTGTTTTGAACAGTGCTTGTTTTCCTTAAGTCTCTTTAGTCTCTTCTAGCTCTAATGTATATGATATTAGCTAGTATACTGTAATTAATTAAAAGTTTAGCTTAGTAACAGATCTCAAAAGCATCTCAAATCCATCACCTGCACCACTTTGCATGATATTAGAAGCTCCTATTTTGAGTCCTATTTTGTAAATTACGAGAACAATAATTTATCATGTAAATTTATAAATTGTATCACTATTTGGTTCCCCACACGCGTACAGTCAATTGGCACATTTAATTCCACATAAGTTACATCTCATGTATGCTTACAAAGAGATGTTTCTGCAGAAAATAAATTAGATAACCAGAGACAAATTGGCCATTGGCTCTACAGGAAAAAATACTGGTAAGTAGGTTAGGTCATGAAATCAAGAGGTCAGTGAAGCATCAATATCAGCTGTTAAAGGGATATGTGGTAACAAGAGGGGCTAGGCCAGCTTTCCCAGAGCCGTAAATGAGAATCACAATCAACTGTATCTGTGTCAACACAGACACAGATAAATACTGTTAGTAAATAGGGAGTATCAGTTCTCTCCTTCACAATTCAAACTGCCATTGGTGGTTCCATGAAGGAATGAACTGGGACAGAAAGAGTTGAAGCCTTAAAGTGTGGCAGGATGAAGTGAGGAGCCAGCAAGAAGTGAGAAAAGATTAAATGGAAGAGAATGTCAGAGAAGGGTTTGGCATCTGAGAATGAGTGCTGTGTGCACTCATCCTCAGGATGACTAGTGTGATCAGCTGAGAATAGGCCCTAGCAGTGCACTGGCAACAAACAAAGGACATCCTCGGTTCCTATAGCAAATTCAAATAAATACATGTTTTCAATCGAATATATAAAGCTGAGAGTATGTATGTGTGTATGTATGTCCGCTAAAGGAAGCCGCACTGTCGCAGCTACGATCACAAAATTTGGCAAACAGGTACATCAGGTATCCGGGAAGGTTTTAGAATGGGTCTCAGCTCTCCAGGACGTATTGTTCCTGAGATATTCCCAAAAAATGCATTAGCCAATAGAAGCCTGGTCACATGACCCTGATCAGCCAATAGAAGCTCACAGGCAGTTAGTCTCCGCACACACCAGGTTTCCATAACAACCCAGCCAGTTCACTGCTGTAGATGAGCTTTAAAGGGGCAGAGCACTATGGATGACTCTGTTAAAGGGGTATTCCGGTTACCATAAATAAAACTTATGTTTTAGACTAATTCACCATCAATCATTAACTAATATAATGTAAATTTCACATATTTACCGTTCAGGAGTAATAAAAGATGTTTTCTTCCACTGCTACCCACTGTGTTTCCTCAAACATTACCATGGTATCGACCTGTAATTCAGGCCAACCTCAAAAGAAGGACTTAAAAGCCCTGCCCCCCCAGGTCCCGTTAAACCACGCCCCTGACCCGGTCAGGTCACGACCCCTTTCCACTCCGCAGCCGACGGGGATTGAAAAAATGAAGGTAAAAATCAACTTCTGTCAGCTGCAAGGTGGGTTGGGGATTGCCTTTCTCCCTGCAGCTCATGCTTAGACAGCACAGTGTGGCTGTCTGAGAGTGAGCTGTTCAAAAGGACATCCCTGTGTCCATCCAGGCCTTGCACCGGACGGTGGACAGGGAGTCTGAAAGCCAGACTGTCCAGCCTCCCCCTAACGTGAAGCCGCGCCACCGATCCCCATGAAGCCACACCCCTAAACACGAGACCATGCCCCCTGGTTCAGTGAAGACACGAAGGAGAAGCTGTCTGAGCGTGAGCTACTGATAGGGTGGACATCCCTGTGTCTGTCCAGGCCCTGAAAGCCAGACTGTCCAGCCTAAATCCAGACCTCTGGTCACCCTAGGGGCAGGCTAATGTTAGGGTGGCCAGATGTCCGGTTTTAGGCTGGACAGTCCAGTTTTCTGGCTCCCTGTCCTCCGTCTGGCACAGTGCCTGGACGGACACAGGGATGTCCATTCTTTCAGTAGCTCACGCTCAGACAATTTCTCTTCCGTGTCTTCACGGAGCCAGGGAGCGTGGCCTGTTTAGTGTTGTGGTTTCATGGGGACTGGGGGTGCGGCTTCATGCTTGGGGGAATGACCGGTGAGGTCTGGCTTTCTGGGGTGAAGACAGTGGCCACCCTAGCTGCTGTGGAGGTCACAGTTAAAGGGGAGGGCGCCTTGGATGTTTCTGCTAAGGGGCAGGCTGCTGTGGAGGTCACTGTTAAAGGGATGGGCACTGTAGAGGTCACTCTCGATATCTTTTAACGACACACACACAAACATTAAATGAAATAGATTAAATATACCCAGGCGAAGCCAGGTCCTTCAGCTAGTCTAATATATAAAGTTGAGTGTATGCATGTATGTATGTATGTGTGTATTTCCGCTAAAAGAATCCGCACCATAGCAGCTACAATCACAAAATTTGGCACGCAGGTACATCAGGTGTCTGGGAAGGTTTTAGACCGGTTCTCAGCTCTCCAGGACGTACTGTTACTGAGATATTCCCAAAAAATGCATTAGCCAATAGAAGCCTGGTCACATGACCCTTAGCAGCTAATAGAAGCTTGCAGGTCCTTAGCCTCCACATACAGACAGCTTCATACCAGGTTTTCATAACAACCCAGCCAGTTTTCTTCACTGCTGTAGGCAGGGCGCTGAGGATGACACTTTTAATGGGGTATTCCTGTAACCATTAATATACCTTATGTTTTAGACTAATTCATCATCAATCATTACCTAATATAATGTAAGTTTCACATATTTACCATTCAGTAGTAATAAAAGATGTTTTCTTCCACTGCTACCCACTGTGTTTCCTCATAAATTACCAAGGCATCGACCTGTAATTCAGGCTACCTTCAAAAAAAGGACTTAAAATCCCTGCCCCAGGTCCTGCAAATCCACACCCCTGACCCGATCAGGCCACCCTCCCTCTCACTCCACAGCCGACAGGGATTGCAAAAATGAAGGTAAAAATCTACTTCTGTCAGCTGCAGGGGTGGGAGGGAGGGTGACTTTCTTCCTGCAGCTCATGCTCAGACTGCACAGTGCTGCTGTATGATTGTGAGCTGTTCAAAAGGACATCCCTGTGTCCATCCAGGCCCTGCGCTGGATGGAGGACAGGGAGTCTTAAAGCCGGACTGTTCGGCCTAAAAACGGACCTTTGGTCACGCTAGGGGCAGGTTGCTATGGAGGTCACAGTTAAAGGAGAGGGTGCTGTGGATGTTACTGTTAAGGGGGAAGACTGCTGTGGAGGTCACTGTTAAAGGGGCGGGCACTGTGGAGGTCACTGTTAAGGGAGGAGGAGACTGTGGAGGCCACTATTAAAGGGGCAGTGGAGTACTGTGAGGTCACTGTTAAGGGAGTGAGGTACTGTGACAGTCACTGTTAAAGGGGCAGTCACTGTGGAGGTCTCTGTCAAGGGGGCCAGGAATGGTGGAGGTCAATTAAGGGGTCTGTAACCTATGGTCAGTGTTAAGGGGTGGGTGCTGTAGAGGTCACTTAAGGGGGCGGGCCCCTGTAGAGGTCACTGTCAAGGGGGTGAGGTGCTGTGGAATGCACTGTTAAAGGTGCAGGCTGCTGTGAAGGTCAAAGTTAAGGGGGTGGGCTGCTGTGGAGGACCCATTTTAAGGAGACGGGGCACTGTGGGGGGGCTGCAGTGTTAAGAGATGGAGGCTGTGGAGGTCACTGTTAAGGAGGCATGATGCTGTAGAGGTCACTCTCGATATCTTTTAACGACACATACATAAACATTAAATGAAATAGATGAAATATACCCGGACGAAGTCGGGTCCTTCAGCTAGTAGATCATAAAGTAAAAATAAAAAGAAAGTGTTTATAGTAATCCTCTTTCTTGTATCTACCCCTGGTATGAGCGTATAAACATACTATATAGGCTGAGTTTTTGGTGAAAAACAATGCAGCATGCTGCTTAATCCTGATTTGTTTTTTTTTTAAAAAGACCACATTTGCCTATTCTCTCTCATTCACAAGCAATTTCATAGTTTACATGTGTTTATAACATCAAAGATAAGCAATCTTTCAACATTTGCATCAATAGCATTTCACCATGGTCCTTTGGTCCACTTCACATATATCAGTTGTGCCCGGCTAGTTGTTTTGGGCTGGGATCCAGACACCATTGATATGTGTACCAGGGGCGTTGCTAGGCTAAAACATTCGGGGCCTGGGCCCCTGATGTTTTCTCCCAGGCCCCGAATGTCCTGCCTGTTAGACAAATACAATAGACTGCAAGATATGTAGGACCTATGATGACATCACAGGTCATGTGATCAGTGCCGTCCAATCCTGCACTGGTCACATGACTGTGACATCATCACAGGTCCTTTCCCCTGTCTTCTAAACTGAAGAGGAGAATTGTGGGGAAGAAGCTGCAGTGAGCACTGCTACATCAGAAGAGGTAAGTAAAGGAAGAAGCAGAGGGATGCTGGGAGTTGTGGTTATTTAACTGGGTCTGTATGTTAGGGCAGAAGGGAGGGATGTTATCATGGGACTGTGTGTTGGAGGTTACTTGGGCAGGGTTCTGTTAGGGTACTTTTACACCTGTGGCATGGGACTCCGTCAGGCTGTTAGGATCCATGCTGCCGCTGGTGCATGTGTGGGGCCGAAACTACGCTCCTGCCCCATTCACTGTAATCGGGGCGGGCCATGGATCCGGCCACAGCATGGCAACTCCTGCCGCAAGGTGGCCAGAACAAAAGTACAGCATATTGTACTTTTGTTCTGCCCGCCTCTCAGCAGGGTTTGCCATGCTGTGGCTGGATCTGTGGCCCGCCCCATTACAGTGAATGGGGCAGGAGCGTAGTTCTGGCCCCACATGTGCACCTGCTGCAGCACGGATCTGTCGGGCTGTTCACCCACCGGAACAGCCTGCCGGAGTCCCCTGCCGCAGGTGTGAAACTAGCCTTAGGCTACTTTCACACTTGCGTTGTAAGGATCCGTTTGTGAGATCCATCACAGGCTCTCACAAATGGTCCTAAACTGATCAGTTTTTCCCTAATGCATTCTGAATGGAAAAGGATCTGTTCAGAATGCATCAGTTTTGCTTCAGTTCAGTCAGCATTCCGTTTTGGAGGCAGACACTAAAACGCTGCTTGTTGCGTTTTGGTGTCCACATGAAGAAAATGATCCAAACTGGCTATTTAAAAGATAATACAGCCGGATCCGTTCAGAACGGATGCAGACGGTTGTATTATCATGATGGAAGCGTTTTTGCTGATCCATGACGGATCCAGCAAAAACGCTGGTGTGAAAGTAGCCTTATTTACATTGGACTGTGGCGTGGAGTGATGTTATTTACATGGGGCTGTATGGTGGAGGGGCTGAGGAATTATAATTTCTGAGGACACTAAAGGGAGGAATATCACTACAGTGGGCACTTCAGGGCGAGCAATATAACAGTAGGGGGAGAGATATAAATACTGGGGGCACTGTAGGGATATTATAAATCCAGGGGACATTAGGCGTTCTTATTACTACAGGGGGCTCTATAGGAGAGACTTCTAGATCCGCCTTATTTCTACTAAGAGCACTATGGGGGCCCTTATTACTACTGAAGGGTCTGTAGAGAGCTTGATTACCAATGGGGGAACAATAGGGGGCCTTATTACTACTGGAGGCTCTGTGATGGCATTATTACTACTGGAGGACTCTTCTAGTAATGGGGACAATCTTGGGGAGCATTATCAGTGCTGGGGTCACTGTAGGGTGCAGTGTTACTAATGATGGAATTACTACTGGTAGGACTATTACTATGGGGCAGTATTATTTCTCCAGGATAGTATCTGGAGGTTTTGGGGGCACAGTGAGCAGCAGCATAAGACTGTGGGGACTCCAGGTTGGGGGATGATGATAGAAATGTGAGGAAGCTAAGATGTCCGTGTGTCACACTCTGCAGAGATGAGGAGCGGCTGAGAGAATTTGTCTGGACCAAGTGGAGAAGATCTACATCAGAGGAGAAGTCACCCGGGAGGCCCTGGATGTGAGGTATGTGCTGCTGTATAGTAGGATTGGGGCGAGGGTCGACATAGAGAATTGGGCCATATTCATTGGGGCTTGGGCCCCGGATCTTTTGAGACCCTAGCAACGCCTCTGATGTGTACTGCACTTCAGTGCACAGATCCGACGTCTGCAAACTGATAGCGTGGGACAGAAAAACTGAGCATGCAGCATTTTTCTGTTTAGCGTTATTTAACATCTGGCATCACAACCGCTGCACCGGATGTATGAGAATGATCCAACAGTATGGATTCAATTTTGGCTTCAGTTCCCCTCTGCCATTTTCTGCTTCACCCCAGAGTGAGTCTATATATCTTTGAAAGATATTCACTAGTGATGATCGAGCACCCAGATGCTAGGTGGTGCTCGAGTGCTCGGCCAAGCACCCGAGTATAATGGGAGTCTATGGGACGACCCGAGCACTAAACCAGGCACTCCCTGCTCTGAAGAGGGGAGGGTGTCTGGTTCATAGAGAAAGTTGAGAAAATGGTGGAAACACTATTAAAAGTGTTTGGGAACAGCATGGGGAGGATGTCTGGAGGCATATTGGACACCGAAGTCGCTGCTGGGAACGAGGATTATGCCACTTTTACGGAATGACAATAAAACCCCCCAAAACCAAAGATAACATCGATTTTAGAGGAAATATTGTTAGGAAACATATATTTACTTGTACGTAAAGCGCAAGTGCTGCCAAAAATTACACAGAACAGGCACTCCGATACAACGGGTATAAAGGAGGGTCTCATTCACATTGTGGCACAATTGTTCTTGTCGTGGGACTCCTACACTCATAAAGCCTATGCACAAAGTGACAGGGCTGCCAAAAATTACACGTAACAGGCACTCCGATACAACGGGTATAAAGGAGGGCCTCATTCACATTGTGGAACAATTGTTCTTGTCGTGGGACTCATACACTCATAAAGCCTATGCACAAAGTGACAGGGCTGCCAAAAGTTACAAGGAACAGGCACTCCAATACACCCTTAATTACACATAAAGGAGGGCCTCAGACACACCCATGAAAAATTATCATTGCTGGCCTGCTGGTGAGCTGACCATCTAAAACATTATGGTTCATGGCCTGCTGGTGAGCAGACCCTTGAAAACATTATGGTCGAGGGCATGCTGGGGAGCAGACCCTTGAAAACATTATGGTCGAGGGCCTGCTGGTGAGCAGACCCTTGAAAACATTATGGTCGAGGGCCTGCTGGTGAGCAGACCCTTGAAAACATTATGGTTGAGGGCCTGCTGGTGAGCAGACCCTTGAAAACATTATGGTTCATGGCCTGCTGGTGAACGCAGCCGAATGATCAGTTTCATATGACGGAGGAGGAAGAGGATGAGAATAGGAAGGGGTACATGAGAATATAGTGTATCCAATACACCCTAAAAGCCACATTTAAATTTCTTTCTTGTTCAGCCGCTTTCCTGTGGTGGGGTAGCGAAGTCAGGGGCAATCCAGTCAGGGGCAGGGGCAAGTTTTGTCACAATTACAGTAGTGCAGATTTTTATTAAGCGTCTGATCAGAAAAATTTCACAGAATGTCAAATGTGTAGAATGCGCTAACGTTAAACAGTAGACACAGCGCAGGTACTGTCGCCTTGATTAGCGGCAGAAACCATGACAACGGATGTCAGCTATATATTATACAGTAACAGTGGATTTTACAAACCATGCTGGGAATTACGGCTTGATTAACGGATGAACAATAGAACAACGGATGTCAGCTATATATTATACAGTAACAGTGGATTTCACAAACCATGCTGGGAATTACGGCTTGATTAACGGATGAACAATAGGACAACGGATGCTAGCAATATAGGGTACTGGAACACAAAGCTGCGCAGGTGGTGTGAGGTTAAGCCACCTGCGCAAATTTTTTTGCACACACAAGAAGATTAAAAAATGTGGCCAGATATAACAGTAGCCCTTAAAAGGGCTTTTGGGTCTTTTCTGCAGCAATAACTATCCCTTCCTAGCTAATTCTGTCCCTACAGAAGTCACCAGCGCAAATTTTTTTTTGTGGCAATAAACAAAATAATAAACTGTGGCCAGTATCAGAGTAGCTCTTAAAAGGGCTTTTGGGTCTTTTTCAAAGAAATACTATCCCTGCCTAGCGATCTTCTCTCCCTACACTATCTTTCCCTGTTTGCAGCAGCTCTCCCTGTCTAACACTGGCCGGATCACATGTCACCAGGTGCTATATAGTACCCGATGAGGCGTTCCAGGCCAGCCAATCATTGTAATGCCAGTAGCGAGCATGGCTACTGGCATTACACTAATTGCCATACCTCCCCACACGCTAATTGGCTAATTAGCGTGTGGGGAGGGGACTCGAGCATGGTGCTCGAGTACACGTAGTGTTTGGCCGAACACCGAGTGTACCCGAGCGCCGGCATGCTCGGCCGAACACAGAGTTTGGCCGAGCATGCTCGCTCAGCACTAATATTCACTATATCACACTTACACATACATTGCCGTACAGTGCATATAGACTAAAATATACTGAGAGGGCAGCTAGATCAATACACATACTCACCAGATCTTCACATCCTTCTGTCTTTCTCAGCAGTAATACCACCAGGCCATATCTCTGTGTACAGCGTGACCTCAGCTGTACACAGAGCTCCTCTCAGCATCATAGCCCATGGGTGGGAGGCATCCTTCTGTAGAGGGCACCAGTCTACCCTCCATATGATGATTAAACATAGGCAGGCTCAGTGACTTTTAAAGGGCATCTGTCAGGAGATTAGTACATATGAAACTCTAGAAGCCTCTAGGACCAATGGGCCATTGCCTTTATTCTGAGAGGCTTTGTTCTTTCTGCGACGGCTGCACCCTTTGCACTTTTATTGACAGGTCCAAGCAGTGTAAATGTCATCATGCCTACCCGGCCCTTTCAATCAAAGTGCAGAAGATACAGTTGCAGAGAGAGCTAAGCCTCTAGGTAGGACTGCAGCTATAGATTATTTTAGTAATCAAGTATTCTATTGATTAATCCAACAATTAATGGAGTACTCTAATAAGAAAAAAAAATTAAAAGAACGTTTTCCTTTATAAAAACTCATCAGACCCCCCGTGCCATCAGTCCTCAGAACCATCAGCCCCCTCCATGCCATCATCAGACCCCATGCCATCAGTCCTCAGCGCCATCAGCCTCCTCCATGCCATCAGCTCCCCCCAGCGACATCAGCTCCCCCCAGTGCCATCAGACCTCTGTGCCATCAGCTCTACCATTGCCATCAGTCCGCTGTGCCATCAGTCCCCTGTTTAATTACCCCCCATGCCATCAGTCCTCTGTTTAATCACCCCCATGCCATCAGTCCTGTGTGCCATCACCCCCATGCCATCAGTACTTTGTCATCACCCCATGCCATTAGTACTCTGTGCCATCACCCCCATGCCATCAGTTCTTTGTGCCATCACCCCCATGCCATCAGTACTCTGTGCCATCACCCCCATGCCATCAGAACTCTGTGCCATCAGTCCCCCATGCCATCAGCCCTCTGTGCTATCGCCCCCATGCCATCAGTCCTCTATGACATCACCCCCATGCCACCAGTCCTCTGTGCCATCATATCCCATGCCATCAGTACTCTGTCATCACCACCCATGCTATCAATACTCTGTGACATCACCTCTCATTCCATCAGTACTCTGTCATCACCCCCATGCCATCAGTATTCTGTGCCATCACCCCCATGCCATCAGTCCTCTGTGCCATCTGCACCCCATGCCATCTGTCCTTCGTGCCCTCCGCTCCTAGCCATCAGTCCCCAGTGCCAGTTTGATCTCCTGTAGGACTGTAGGAGCACTGTCGACACTCCACAGCTCTTGAGCCTCTTCTTCTTCCCATGCTGCACTGTATTCTTGAAGTTACACAGCGTCAGGTCATAGTGCACGAGGTGTCAGGATCCATTGCAGCACGGTGACCACAGAGCGTGAGTAATAGCAAGCGCTTCTCTCACATCCCTTGGTCACATGACACAAATTCAGGATTTTTTGTGTTGAGTTACTCGATTTAATTGAGTAATTGTTGCAGCCCTACTTCTAGGTTAATAACAACACCCCCTTTGATCCTAGAAGTTCATTTACATTACATTAAAACGTCATTTTTTTCAGCAGTGCAGGCATATATGAACATAGGACCAACACAGATGCCTTCATATGCCAAAAGCTCATGCAACAGATCAGCCATTTTCATAGGTACAAATCTTCTGACAAATGCACTTTAAGGGAAGGACTTGGAATAGTCCCAGGGTAGTTGGCATCTGATCCATGGGGTTCAATGACAGTGGTGCAAAGTACCAAGGGGTTAGACAATACTCAAGAAATGGTCCGAGATCAGGACAGAGAGAGTATGTGTGTATCCTTAAAACAAGTCGGAGGTCTGGGCAGACAGATGAGGGTCAATCCGATAAACAGACAGTGGTCACGGCAGGCAGCAGAGGACCACAGATGGTTAACAGACGAACAGATGAGTCGTTACATGGGCAGTCAGACAGAGATATGCACACCTTCACTAGGACTAAAAAAACAACAATACTTAAAGCTCAGGCACCTTTCCTTATTGGAAGATACCTTAAATACCAAAAAATGACCAACCGTTGGCTGGGAGAGATTCCAGCAATTGGACATTAGCCATTTAAAAGCTGGGAGGCCTAGCAACCTGGTGCTGGCGATAGCATTCAGTGTGGCAGACAAGAGCTAGTGGGGACAAGCTGCAGGGATAGGTGAGTGATGTCATGACATATACAGTATCAGAACCAATTTAATAACATACTTACAGCACTATAACCAAACGAAGCACATACAGTAAGTGCAACACCAGAACCAGCCACAGTATATAAATACAACATCAGAATCAAACTCATAAAAACACAGCACCAGAATCAAGCATGGTACATAAATACAGCACCAGAACCAAGCATGACACATGTAAACAACAGCACAAAAAAGCTTAGGTACCATTTGCACAGTTAGGTTAACCTCTGCCATATAAATGTGTAAAGTGTGAAACTACATTTCCCAGTATGGTCTCAACAAATGTAAATTAAGGATAATTAAACCAGTTCGCACCTAATTTTACTTTTTTTTGTAGGTCAGATAAACCTGAATATTTTCAGTTTTATTTCTGACAAATTTACTAAAAGGAAGTGTAGCTCCATTTTAGTGCACATGTTAGAGGGAAAAAAGCACTAGGGAGGAAGAAGTAGGGTTCTCACATGACTCTGTGAGGA
Organism: Rhinella marina; assembly: GCA_900303285.1. Taxonomy (NCBI): domain Eukaryota; kingdom Metazoa; phylum Chordata; class Amphibia; order Anura; family Bufonidae; genus Rhinella; species Rhinella marina. The sequence goes on along the minus strand of ONZH01023518.1, from coordinate 8,046 downwards.
AGTGGGGGGAAGGGGGCTTGCCCTGATTGGCTCTCAGGCTGACAGACAGCCTGGATGAGCCAATTAGTGCCGCACCAAGCAGGGAGGTGCCCTAGCAGAACGAGCAGAATGCCGTTCTTATTGCCACAGAAAGTGAAAGGAAAGGCTAGGATTACAAAGAAGAAGAATTGTGTGTGAAAAATAGAGAAGCAGGGAACCTGACAGCCAGGGGGTAATGAGTGAGTAGCTGTGGCCACTGTGCCTCCTAGCAGAACTGCAGCTTCTGCAGTGCAGACTTCAAAAGCAGTTACCTGCAAGCAAATATTTTATTTTTTTTTCTCTTTCTTTTTTGTGGGGTTCAATTTCATTAAAGGGGTTTTCCGAGTTATATATATTGATGACCTATCCTCAGGATAGGTCATCAATATCAGATCGAAGTGGGTCTGACACCTGGCACCCCCGCCGATCAGCTGTTTAAAGAGGAGGCGCATGCCGTATCAGGGCTGCCTCCTCTTCACTGCTTACCTGCTGGCCGACACGGGGGTAGTGGTGAGTAGGTGTAATTACACCTAACTGCCCCATTCATTTCAATGGGAAGAATCGCTTCCATAGACTTGTATGGGAGCGATTCTTCCCATTGATATGAATGGGGCAGTTAGGTGTAATTACACCTACTCACCACTACCCCTGTGTCGGCCAGCATGTAAACAATGAAGAGGAGGCAGCGCTGATACGCCGCACACCTCCTCTTCAAACAGCTGGTCGGCGGGGGGTGCCGAACCCCCGCCTATCTGATATTGATGACCTATCCTAAGGATAGGTCATCAATATATATAACTCAGAGAACCCCTTTAAGCAGCATATATACGTTATTACTGAAGCAATACCCAAGGAGTGGCCGAAATCTACCAATATGCATTATAGTGAAATTGAGCGTGAAGCCTCAATTGTCGGTTTATATATATTTAGATTCTACATGGCTGCAATTTACCTGTACATTTTTTGAGGGGGAGTTCAATTTAGTTAAGATGAATATATACATGATTACAGTACCCATACCTAAGGTGTGGCAGCAATCTACCTGTGTGTATTAAGGTGAAGTTGAGTGTCAAACCTCCATCATCCTTTTACATATATTCAGTCTCTACATGGTTGTAAGTTAATTTTTTTTTTGGGTGGGGTTCAATTGAGCTGCATATATACATGATTACTACAACAATATCCATGGTGTGACAGCATCTATCAGTGTGTATTAAGGTGAAATTAAGCACCAAGCCTCACTTACCCCTTTCTGTATATTTATTTTCCTCATTGTTGCAATTTATTTATTTTTTAGGGGGGGGGGATTTATTTCAGCTGCATATACAGTACAGACCAAAAGTTTGGACACACCTTCTCATTCAAAGAGTTTTCTGTATTTTCATGACTATGAAAATTGTACATTCACACTGAAGGCATCAAAACAATGAATTAACACATGTGGAATTATATACTTAACAAAAATGTGAAACAACTGAAAATATGTCTTATATTCTAGGTTCTTTAAAGTAGCCACCTTTTGCTTTGATTACTGCTTTGCACACTCTTGGCATTCTCTTGATAAGCTTCAAGAGGTAGTCACCTGAAATGGTTTTCACTTCACTGGTGTGACCTGTCAGGTTTAATAAGTGGGATTTCTTGCCTTATAAATGGGGTTGGGACCATGAGCTGTGTTGGGCAGAAGTCAGGTGGATACACAGCTCATAGTCCTACTGAATAGACTGTTAGAATTTGTATTATGGCAAGAAAAAGTAGCTAAGTAAAGAAAAATGAGTGGCCATCATTACTAAGAAATGAAGTTCAGTCAGTCCGAAAAATTGGGAAAACTTTGAAAGTGTCCCCAAGTGCAGTCGCAAAAACCATCAATCGCTACAAAGAAACTGGCTCACATGAGGACCGCCCCAGGAAAGGAAGACCAAGAGTCACCTCTGCTGCGGAGGATAAGTTCATCTGAGTCTCCAGCCTCAGAAATTGCAGGTTAACAGCAGCTCAGATTAGAGACCAGGTCAATGCCACACAGAGTTAAGAGGAGACTGTGTGCAGCAGGCCTTCATGGTAAAATAGCTGCTAAGAAACCACTGCTAAGGACAGGCAACAAGCAGAAGAGACTTGTTTGGGCTAAAGAACAGAAGGAATGGACATTAGACCAGTGGAAATATGTGCTTTGGTCTGATGAGTCCAAATTTGAGATCTTTGGTTCCAACCACCGTGTCTTTGTGCGATGCAGAAAAGGTAAACGGATGGACTCTACATGCCTGGTTCCCACCGTGAAGCATGGAGGAGGTGGTGTGATGGTGTGGGGGTGCTTTGCTGGTGACACTGTTGGGGATTTATTCAAAATTGAAGGCATACTGAATCAGCATGGCTACCACAGCGTCTTGCAGCGGCATGCTATTTCATCCGGTTTGCGTTTAGTTGGACCATCATTTATTTTCAACAGTACAATGACCCCAAACACACCTCCAGGCTGTGTAAGGGCTATTTGACCAAGAAGGAAAGTGATGGGGTTCTACGCCAGATGACCTGGCCTCCACAGTCACCAGACCTGAACCCAATCGAGATGGTTTGGGGTGAGCTGGACCACAGAGTGAAGGCAAAAAAGCCAACAAGTGCTAAGCATCTCTGGGAACTCCTTCAAGACTGTAGGAATACCATTTCAAGTGACTACCTCTTGAAGCTCATCAAGAGAATGCAAAGAGTGTTCAAAGCAGTAATCAAAGCAAAAGGTGGCTACTTTGAAGAACCTAGAATATAAGACATATTTTGAGTTGTTTCACACTTTATTGTTAAGTATATAATTCCACATGTGTTAATTCATAGTTTTGATGCCTTCAGTGTGAATCTACAATTTCCATAGTCATGAAAATATAGAAAACTCTTTAAATGAGAAGGTGTGTCCAAACTTTTGGTCTGTACTGTATATGTGATTAATTCAGCAATAACCAAGGTGTGACATCCATCTACCAGTGTGTGTATAAAGGTGAAATTGAGTGTCAAGTCTCAATCATCCATTTGCATCAATTCAGTTTCCACACGGTGCACTTTAATTTTTTGTGGGGGGTTCGATTTTATTAAGCTGCATGTATATGTGATTACTGCAGCAATACCCAAGGTGTCGTAGCAATCTATGTACCAGTGTGTGTCTTAAGGTGAAATTGAGTGTCAAGCCTCAATTCTGCATTTACGTATATATTTTTTTTACACGGTTGCATTTGAAATTTTTGGGGGGAGTTCAGTTTAATTAAGCTACATATATACATGATTACTGTAGCAATACCCAAGATGTATCAGCAACTTAACTATGAGTATTAAGAGGAAATTGAGTGTGAAGCCTCAATCGTCCATTTACGTATAGTTTCCACATGGTTGAAATTTAAAATTTTTTGGGATTGTTAAATTTAATCAAACTAGCATATATATGTGATTACTACGAGGCACAGTTTAGGGCAGAAAACTACCTGTGAGTGTTCATGAGAAATTTGAGCGTCAGGCCTCAATTGTCCATTTCCATGAATTCCATTTCCACATGGTTGTAATTCAATTTTTTTAGGGGAGTTGTTCAATTTCATTAAACCAGCATATAGGTGATCAACACCAATACACAGGTCAACACACAAAATTATCTATGAAGGATAAGAAATTTAGGCCTAAATCAGATTCCCTTTATTTCTGTGTTCACAAACATGTTTCCAATCAATATATTCATTTTATTTTTTATTGGGGACTGATTATATTCAAACTAGCAGCACATATATGTGATTACTACACCAATAGACAGGGTAGCACACAAAGTTATCTGGGCGAAATTTATGCACAAATCCGTTTCCCTATATTCACATATATATATATATATATATATATATATATATATATATATTTTTTTTTATTATATTTTAACCAGCAGCATATATACGTGTTTACTACATAAGGTAGTACACAACATTTTCCAAGAGGCCCAAAAATGTTCTGGCTACAGAAGGGTTCCAAATGAGATACCCAGAGCCAGAATGTGGGTAGTAGCACCAATTTTCCTAATAAAAGTAGTAATAGAAGAAGTAGTAGTAGTAGTAGTAGTAGTAGTAGTAGTAGGCTGCAGTTGTCCCTGCTGACTTCGGCGTGACACAACATTATAGTTGAGGAGAAAGAGGATGAAATTGTGGATTGGATGGCTCACTCCTCATCTCAGTCACAGAAGGAGGATGTGGAGGTGACATCAGAGTCCAACACCGTGCCCTAGAGTCGGGAGTCACAGCTTTCCTCCTGTTCTTCATCCTTGCAGCCCAAAAGAAGGATTTCACTGCCCCTTCCTAGTAGGGTGCCTTCCTTTTTCCTAAGAAGAAGCAAAAATACCCCCATGACACCCTATGGCAGATCGTTAAATGAGTCTTTTTGTTGATGACTTGTGTCAGAGTAGTTTGCGTTTGTACTGCCCTGAGGAGGAGGTGGAGGCTGCAGACCCCTGGCATTGCTGTGTTGATGGTGGTATAGTGGTGGCCCCCATAGCCACACTATTGGCTTTTGGGGCAGTGACAGTGGCAGTCGGCGGAAGAGCAGGGGAGCGGGGCCAAAGAACCCACCCTTATATCCCACAGTCTAATAGATTAAAAAAGGAGGGTGATAACTTTGATGATGATTGTGTGTTGGACAGGACCTGGAAGCCGGTTCTGGGTGCTGAGGAGGAGGCAACATCAGATGAGGAGGGTAATGTCAGCAGCAATAAAGAGCAGAGGCCACATACAGTACCTCCTCAAGAACAGCCAGGGCCACATCTGTGTTGGAATCTGGTGATGCTGCTGATGCTGTGGGTGGGTTAGGCCCAAAACATGCCAGAGCTAAGCCAAGTTCAGATGTCTCTGACTATGCTGTGCGAGTATCTCTCGTCTAGAATTTTTTCTCCACACTGCTAGAAGACAAAAGCATTGCCTGTGCAAGAGCAAAATAAGACATGGGCAGGCAAACATGAATGTAGGCACCACAGCTCTATTGAACCACATAGAGCGGCATCACCCCATGCTGTGGGGAAACAGACGTGGCAGCCGACCACCACAGCAGGAATTCCCTCCTTCTCCTGGTACCACTAGCACCAGCCAGGTTGTATCCATGAGCAGTACAGTGTTTCACATTGTCAACATATCTTTCTCCTTCTCCCACTCATACTCCCCGTCCTCTGCTCCATTGTTAGCCATCAATAATGAAATGCGTGGCCAGGAAACAACTCTACGTGCTCAGCAATCCAATGGTGCGCAAGTTTAATTCCCACCTGTTTACTGGAGGTGCAGTTGCTGTCGTACCATTTAGTTGAGTCTGATGCCTTTAGGGAGCTAATGGTGTGCATTCAGCTTCGCTGGAAGATTCCTGCGGCATTACTTCTCCCAAAAAGCCATCCCTGCCTTGTACTCTCAAATAGCAGACGACATGGACAGCTCTCTGCGATTCAAACTAAGCTGCAAGGTTCACAACACAGTTAACACCTGGAGCAGCTGTTATGGGCAGAGACAGTATGTTTTTTTCTCAGCCCACTGGGTCAATGTCTTTTCCACCAATGGCAGGGCAGCACCCTGGCAACAAGGCCAGGTCCTTTTGACCCCCATGATTGTGTCGGCCTGGCCCCCACACCATGCACTTATCTGCCTCCTCCTCCTCCATGAAAATGTTCCAGTCCCCAACAGCAGCTGTGCACAGGGTCGCTCACACTGCCCTTTCTCACTATGATGTGTCAAGTTAAGCATTGTTGTGTCGTATTGGACGTTGCCATGTCATGAATGGCCTGGGAGAGAGTAGACACACTGATGAGCAGTTGCTCAAGTACATCAAGCAGCAAACATCTCGCTGGCTGTCACCTCGCCAACTCCAGCTGAGCAAGATGGTCAGCGACAATATGAGCAAAACTGTGGCTACACTGAGCCTGGGCAAAATAATACGTGCCTGGCGTATGTCGTTAACTTAGTGGTGCAGTGCTTTCTAAATAAGTACACTGGCTTGCGCAATCAGCAGGCAAAGTCTGGGAGACTGTCTAAGCACTTTAGACACTCTTATGTGGCGAGGAATGTCGCTGGACATGCAGCAACAGAATGGTCTGCAGTTACACTGCATAATCCGCGACGTGCCAACATGTTCGACATTGCACATGTTCGAGCATCTGTACAGGCAGTGAAAAGCTATGAACAATGTCATGTTTTAGACAGCTTCAGCAGCAGGGTGCATGTTTTTCTTCTACAGTTCAACATTGTACGTAGTAAAAAAGACTTGCACTGCACTGATCCCCAGGGAACAACGGCCTGAGGGAGAAATTCCCCACCATGACTCCTAACTGCTACCCCGGCTCCTCAGGGGGTCGCTGTACTAGTGGCTTTTGCTGTTCTGTCATATGAGCACAACAATGAAAATCACAGTAGTGCCTGATCTGGTACAGAACGGATGACAGCACATGATGGATCTCTTTGACAATGATGAGATCTCATGGGTTTCCATCATGGAGCCTGGCATACTGCAAAATTTTGTCCAGCATTTATGACTAATTCTGCTATTGAAGCCCCTAACACAAATGTGATCAAAGCCTTATGTGTTTTGTAACATCATATTATCATGTTCTTCAACAATCATTTAATTATGATGTTTTTGGAGCAGGTGAAGGATGGATTATGAGCTTCTGCAACAATTCAGGTGTGTGTTATGATGTTCTGTAGCAGCCTAGGTGTGTATTATGAAGTTTGGCAGCAGCTGAGGTGTTACCACTAGTGTTGAGCGAGCATGCTCGAGTCCCCTAGACGGATCTGTCATAACCCCAATGCAAGCCAATGGGGACAGATCCGTTTGGTGTGACTTGCATTGGGATCATGACGGATCCGTCCTTACCTTTCCCTGCAGCTCCCTCCTCCCGTTCAGCAGGTGGCGATCTGGTAAAAATTACCACTCTGCGCGCTGTCTCCCTGCTGGATCAGGTCTGCAGCTGCCAGGGAAGGTAAGTATGTCTCTGTGTCTGTTTTTTTTTTAAATTTGCGGCACTTGTGTAAACCAGGCCCTCCCCCGCTCTTCCGAGCGGGGGGTGCCTGGTTTACTCCTATAGACTTCAATTATGCTCGGGTGCTTGGCCGAGCACTCGAGCACCCCTGAGTGCTCGGCCAGAGCACAGGAGCATACGAGCACCTTAGTGCTCGATCATCACTAGTTACCACCAACAAATAACAATAAACCTCCACAAAATGAATAAATAGAAAAATTTATTCTTTATTGATTATAACATGATTACAATAATAATTAAAAACATGATTAGTTTAGCAACAGAAAGTGCATATAGAAAAGGAACCGACAGGGGTCGTCTACACACAACACAGTAGCAGTAAATATGTATAGCGAGTATAGTATATAATAACTACTAAACTGCCAACAACATCCAACGCTATCACAGGCATAGGCCATGAACACACATTATAGGTGGCTTGGTAGTTTAGAAAAAAGTCATAAGATTATACAATGTCAATGTAAATATACCTGTGTATGTGAGACCAGCCCAGTCACGTTCACTACCCAATGCCGTCTCGCCACTAAAGGCTACTTCTGGGGATCAATAATTGTTATCACAAAGCCTCCTTTTATAGCAGAATTAATTAAAAGAAATATAATACAGCTGATACCTTAACATACCAAAAGCAAATTAACAGCGCGCGCTACACCTCAAAACGAGACTCGGAGCGCACGCTGTCGGCGGAAGTGGAGAGACAACATGCGGCTCAAATCAGGACGAGACTTGAAACGCACGTCTTCAGAAACAAGGTTCAATAGACCTTCCCGTCATGGCGGTGCGTTCTAGGATGAAAACGCATTTAAACTACCATCCACGAATGTCATAAAATAAATCCCAACTATTAAGAACATGACTAAGCCCTAAAACAATGATAGGTAAAGCAGTCCCAACAATAATGAAAACATACAGGAAATGTGATATGTATAATAGTGTACAATACAAAACATAATTATATGATGAATAGTGAATATTTAAAACTCATGATTAGAGATGAGCGAGTAGTG
>ONZH01023517.1:0-24183 GCA_900303285.1 Rhinella marina | reverse complement strand
TCTGATGGGGGTGATCTGAGGTCTGATGGGGGCACAAGACGCTGAATCTGAGGTCTGATGGGGGCACAAGACGCTGATCTGAGGTCTGATGGGGGCACAAGATGCTGATCTGAGGTCTGATGGGGGCACAAGACGCTGATCTGAGGTCTGATGGGGCACAAGACGCTGACCTGAGGTCTGATGGGGGCACAAGACGCTGATCTGAGGTCTGATGGGGCACAAGACGCTGATCTGAGGTCTGAGGTCTGATGGGGGCACAAGACGCTGATCTGAGGTCTGATGATGGGGGCACAAGACGCTGATCTGAGGTCTGATGGGGGCACAAGACGCTGATCTGAGGTCTGATGGGGGCACAATGAACGCTGATCTGAGGTCTGATGGGGGCACAAAGACGCTGATCTGAGGTCTGATGGGGCACAAGACGCTGATCTGAGGTCTGATGGGGGCACAAGACGCTGATCTGAGGTCTGATGGGGCACAAGACGCTGATCTGAGGTCTGATGGGGGCACAAGACGCTGATCTGAGGTCTGATGGGGGCACAAGAGCTGATCTGAGGTCTGATGGGGCACAGGCTGATCTGAGGTCTGATGGGGCACAAGACGCTGATCTGAGGTCTGATGGGGGCACAAGACGCTGACCTGAGGTCTGATGGGGCACAAGAGCTGATCTGAGGTCTGATGGGGCACAAGACGCTGACCTGAGGTCTGATGGGGGCACAAGACGCTGATCTGAGGTCTGATGGGGGCACAAACGCTGATCTGAGGTCTGATGGGGCACAAGACGCTGATCTGAGGTCTGATGGGGGCACAAGACGCTGATCTGAGGTCTGATGGGGGCACAAGACGCTGATCTGAGGTCTGATGGGGGCACAAGACGCTGATCTGAGGTCTGATGGGGGGCACAAGAGCTGATCTGAGGTCTGATGGGGGCACAAGACGCTGATCTGAGGTCTGATGGGGCACAAGACGCTGATCTGAGGTCTGATGGGGGCACAAGACGCTGATCTGAGGTCTGATGGGGGGCACAAGATGCTGATCTGATGAGGTCTGATGGGGGCACAAGACGCTGATCTGAGGTCTGATGGGGGCACAAGACGCTGATCTGAGGTCTGATGGGGCACAAGACGCTGATCTGAGGTCTGATGGGGGCACAAAGACGCTGATCTGAGGTCTGATGATGGGGCACAAGACGCTGATCTGAGGTCTGATGGGGGCACAAGACGCTGATCTGAGGTCTGATGGGGGCACAAGACGCTGATCTGAGGTCTGATGGGGCACAAGACGCTGACCTGAGGTCTGATGGGGGCACAAGACGCTGATCTGAGGTCTGATGGGGGCACAAGACGCTGATCTGAGGTCTGATGGGGGCACAAGACGCTGATCTGAGGTCTGATGGGGGCACAAGACGCTGATCTGAGGTCTGATGGGGGCACAAGACGCTGACCTGAGGTCTGATGATGGGGGCACAAGACGCTGACCTGAGGTCTGATGGGGGCACAAGACGCTGATCTGAGGTCTGATGGGGGCACAAGACGCTGATCTGAGGTCTGATGGGGCACAAGACGCTGATCTGAGGTCTGATGGGGGCACAAGACGCTGATCTGAGGTCTGATGGGGGCACAAGACGCTGATCTGAGGTCTGATGGGGGCACAAGACGCTGATCTGAGGTCTGATGGGGGCACAAGACGCTGATCTGAGGTCTGATGGGGGCACAAGATGCTGATCTGAGGTCTGATGGGGGCACAAGACGCTGATCTGAGGTCTGATGGGGGCACAAACGCTGACCTGAGGTCTGATGGGGCACATCTGACCTGAGGTCTGATGGGGCACAAGACGCTGATCTGAGGTCTGATGATGGGGCACAAGACGCTGATCTGAGGTCTGATGATGGGGGCACAAGACGCTGATCTGAGGTCTGATGGGGGCACAAAGACTGAGTCTGATGGGGCACAAGAGCTGACCTGAGGTCTGATGGGGCACAAGACGCTGATCTGAGGTCTGATGGGGGGCACAAGACGCTGATCTGAGGTCTGATGGGGGCACAAGACGCTGATCTGAGGGTCTGATGGGGGCACAAGACGCTGATCTGAGGTCTGATGGGGCACAAGACGCTGACCTGAGGTCTGATGATGGGGGCACAAAGACGCTGACCTGAGGTCTGATGGGGCACAAGAGCTGACCTGAGGTCTGATGGGGCACAAGACGCTGATCTGAGGTCTGATGGGGCACATTAAGCTGACCTGAGGTCTGATGGGGGCACAAAGCTGATCTGAGGTCTGGGGGCACATGACTGAGGTCTGATGGGGCACAAGACGCTGATCTGAGGTCTGATGGGGGCACAAGACGCTGATCTGAGGTCTGATGGGGGCACAAGACGCTGACCTGAGGTCTGATGGGGCACAAGACGCTGATCTGAGGTCTGATGGGGGCACAAGAGCTGACTGAGGTCTGATGGGGCACACGCTGACCTGAGGTCTGATGGGGCACAAGCTGACCTGAGGTCTGATGGGGCACAAGAGCTGACCTGAGGTCTGATGGGGGCACAAGACGCTGATCTGAGGTCTGATGGGGGCACAAGACTGCTGATCTGATGAGTCTGATGGGGCACAAGACGCTGATCTGAGGTCTGATGGGGGCACAAGAGGCTGATCTGAGGTCTGATGGGGCACAAGACGCTGATCTGAGGTCTGATGGGGGCACAAAGCTGATCTGAGGCTGAGGGCACATTGACCTGAGGTCTGATGGGGCACAAGACGCTGATCTGAGGTCTGATGGGGCACAAGAGCTGATCTGAGGTCTGATGGGGCACAAGACGCTGATCTGAGGTCTGATGGGGGCACAAGACGCTGATCTGAGGTCTGATGGGGCACAAGACGCTGACCTGAGGTCTGATGGGGCACAAGACGCTGACCTGAGGTCTGATGGGGCACAAGACGCTGATCTGAGGTCTGATGGGGCACAAGACGCTGACCTGAGGTCTGATGGGGCACAAGAGCTGACCTGAGGTCTGATGGGGCACATTGCTGATCTGAGGTCTGATGGGGGCACAAGACGCTGATCTGAGGTCTGATGGGGCACAAGACGCTGACCGAGGTCTGATGGGGGCACGATACGCCGACCTGAGGTCTGATGGGGGCACAAGACGCTGATCTGAGGTCTGATTGGGCACGAACGCCGACTGCTGTGGGGATGCTGGTGACTGTGTTTATTATCTCTGTACTGACATCACTGTGTTTATTATCCCTGTACAGTGACATCACTGTGTTTATTATCTCTGTACTGTGACATCACTGTGTTTATTATCTCTGTATGTGACATCACTGTGTTTATTATCCCTGTACAGTGACATCACTGTGTTTATTATCCCTGTACTGTGACATCACTGTGTTTATTATCCCTGTATGGTGACATCACTGTGTTTATTATCCTGTACTGTGACATCACTGTGTTTATTATCCCTGTACTGTGACATCACTGTGTTTATTATCCCTGTACTGTGACATCACTGTGTTTATTATCTCTGTACAGTGACATCGCTGTGTGTATTATCCCTGTGTGTCACTGTGTTTATTATCCCTGTACAGTGACATCGCTGTGTTTATTATCTCTGTACTGTGACATCACTGTGTTTATTATCCCTGTACAGTGACATCGCTGTGTTATTATCTCTGTACGTGACATGTGTTTATTATCCTGTAGTGACATCACTGTGTTTATTATCCCTGTACAGTGACATCGCTGTGTTTATTATCCTGTTGTGTACTGTGACATCACTGTGTTTATTATCCCTGTACTGTGACATCACTGTGTTTATTATCTCTGTACTGTGACATCACTGTGTTTTATTATCCTGTACAGTGACATCACTGTGTGTATTATCCCTGTACAGTGACATCGCTGTGTGTATTATCCCAGTGCAGGAAGAGGTAAGTGGTCTGTGTTTGTGTGTTTGTTTTCTATTTTTCAGGGTCGTGAATGCAGAGGACTACGTCGGATTCGGTGGACTACGTCGGACCAGCTTTTTTTTTTTTTTTTTTTAATAAAATGGTCAAACAGGGGTCTGGGGGAGTGTTTATTTCAATAAAATGTTTTATACTTGTGTGTGTGTTTATTTTTTTTACAATACTACAGTTTTAGTAATTACGGCTATCTACAGACGGCCCTGATTACTAATACTGGGCTTAGTGCTTGCCGGTATGGCAGGCCAGCACTAACCCCAACATCTATTACCTCGGCACCCACCGCCACCAGGGGTGCCGGGAAGAGCCGGGTACCCGCAGGACCGGACCTTCTAAATTGAGGGTCTGGCTCTGGGGCGGCTGCAGGCTGGTACCATTAGGCTGGGAAGGGCCAATAACCGTGTCCCTTCCCACCCTGGTAGTGCCAGGCTGCCGCTGCTGGTTGTATCTGGCTGGAAAAGGAAAAAAGGGGGGCGACCCCACGCCATTTTTTTAAAAATTATTTAATTATTTTTGTAAAAAATGGCGTGGGGTCCCCCCTTTTTTTCCTTTTCCAGCCAGATACAACCAGCAGCGGCAAGCCTGGCACTACCAGGGTGGGAAGGGACACGGTTATGGCCCTTCCCAGCCTAATGGTACCAGCCTGCAGCCGCCCCAGAGCCAGATCCTCAATTTTGAAGGTCCGGTCCTGCGGGTACCCGGCTCTTCTCAGCACCCCTGGTGGCGGTGGGTGCCGAGGTAATAGATGTTGGGGTTAGTGCTGGCCTGCCATTCCGGCAAGCACTAAGCCCAGTATTAGTAATCAGGGCCGTCTGTAGATAGCCGTAATTACTAAAACTGTAGTATTGGAAAAAAAAATACACACACACAAGTATAAAACATTTTATTGAAATAAACACTCCCCCAGACCCCTGTTTGACCATTTTATGAAAAAAAAAAAAAAAGCTGGTCCGACGTAGTCCACCGAATCCGACGTAGTCCTCTGCATTCACGACCCTGAAAAATAGAAAACAAACACACAAACACAGACCACTTACCTCTTCCTGCAGTGGGATAATACACACAGCGATGTCACTGTACAGAGATAATAAACACAATGATGCGACTTGTTAAGAAAAAAAAGTTAGCCATTTTGCAATCTGTAAAGTTTACCCGAAAGGGGGGGGGCCCACTCTTGATCTTTGCACTGGGCCCACCAATGTCTTAAAACGGCCCTGGGTAGACCATCCTGTAAGTTGAAGTCCAGGAGGGCATTCTTAGGCAAATAAGAATGGCTATAATGCGTACACACTCTCCTGGACATTGGCAGCACCTTTTGCAAGCCACAATACGCTTAAAAAAAAAATTTCGGACCATCAAAATTTTTTTCATGCTTCATGAACACAGCATGTGTTATATTCCGCCTATGGCTGGGTTGCAGGATGTATTTAAAGGCAACTAAAGAATTGAGCGAACTTGCCGTACTTCATCATGTAATTCAATGCCGACATGCCGCATAATTTAAGTGTACGGCCAGCTCCGAGGGTTCCGTTCTGCTGGTCATACACTTGTATTATGACAGCATGCAAAACGGAATGCTCTCTAAAGGCATTCCGTCTAGCATGCTGGCATTGAATTACGTGATGGATTCTGTGAGAATGGAATCCATTACCTAATTCACTTAAACCCTGAACTCGAACCTGCCAAAAGGCATGTTCACTCAACTCTACTAGCCAGTCTAGTTCCTTGCGTTAAGGTGTTTGGAAGTTTCTGCTTTACTATGTACCCTGCTTCTCGATTAAACTGACTTGGCTTGATTGCCACAAGCTCCTGACCTTGGACTAAGATTACGTACTTTGCTTGATCGCTACCTGCTCTGACTCCAGACTTCTGACCACGTCTTTCCCCTTGGTGCTTTACACCAGTATTTCTGACTCTCAGGTCAGCTGCCACTGGCCTGGGGACTGCTCTGGACTGGTACCTGGTGAATACCCTAATGGCCCAAGAGTATCCTCACCATCAGAGGCTCTAGTGAAGACCATGTAGTTACTTTTTTTAATTCAAATGTTTTTATTTGAGTTTTACATATATTAACAATACAAAAGAAAATACAGTAAATCCCCTCACCCCCATCCCTCCCCCTCTCCCCATCCCCCCTCTGTGCAGTTCAATCTTGCCCATAAAGTTCAGAGTCCAGAAAATCTACTGTATGGTCTTCCTGTCTTGCATCCTCATGTGTATATCCATATATGAATTATCTATTAAACATCCTGCCACATATGCCATCATTACCAGGTACATCATCGTCCTCCCATATACCATATATATATTGTCACACTATATATTCATACATAGCCAAATAATAATCTGTAAAGCAATGTCCCCGCCGTACCGGGTGTTCACCCATAGGCCGCCAACCATATTATAGCTGTTAATCAAAATTTATTTCCTATGGACCTTTATCTCTGGTCAAAGCTAAAGCAGCCAATCCTGGCTTATCTATCCAAGTTCCCCATATTTCCTCGAATCTTTTGTTATTATTCTGTTTGGCATATAATAATATAATTTTCTAGCCTGATTAATAGATTAATCCTCCCAATTAATTCCGTTCTGGTGGGGGGTATCGGATTAATCCAGTAATACGCTATTAATTTACATGCTTGGTAAAGTATTCTCATAATAGATAGTCGTGGCTCCTTGTGACAGATCCTTCTTTCATCCATCCCATTATATACACAATTGCCTGAACCGGCAGTTGACATTTAAATACACTATTGATCAAGTCTATCACCTCCTTCCAATATCTCCTCAATCTAGGGCAATTCCAAACCATGTGTATAAGATCTGCCTGAGTCACTCCACACCGTGGACATTTATCATCCGTCCTATATCCCATAATATAGAGCAATTTAGGAGTCTTATACACTCTATGCAACAGCAGTAGTTGTGACACTCTTTGAGCCTCACTAACTGCAATATCTGGGAATCCTCTAAGTATAATTGCCCACTGCTCCTCTGTTAGCTCTGGGATGTCTTTTTTCCATTTGTCAAGAAGACCTAGAGGGTGTTTTTTTAAGATATTCCTCCAGAAGACCATCATAGTTAAGGGATATCACTCCTCCTGTACTACCTTGCGTACTCACTAGGTCCATCACTTTATGTTTGGAGACCAACTTTACAGGGACACTCTTTTCCTGAGCATTAATGGCATTTCTCACCTGTAGAAACTTATAAAAACTACTCTTTGGTAAACCATACTCTTGTTGTAGTTGGCTTAAGTGTCTCACCTTGAAACAACTGTTTTATATAGAGACGTTTTTTCTCCTCCCATTATTTAGATGCCGGAACTTTTTGTAATTCCTGGTACATAATGTTAGGCCATATCAATGTGTGTTCCGAGTGACCTGTCAATCCGAGGAGTTGCCTGACCTTAACCCAAAGCTTATGTACAGCTGACACCGTAGGATATACACCTCCCACTGCTGCAAATAACCTTGCCTCCAAGGCTGAGATTAGTTTATTAGACTTCACCAGTGACTGAGTCAGTTTTTTAACTGTTGAACTGTTTTGATCAGTTCCCCACCCCCTTAAATGTTGCATTTGAGACACTAGATAATAAAGCCAAGGATTTGGCAACGTCAAACCACCTTGCTCTTTGGATCTCTGCAGGGTCTCCAATTTAATCCTGGGGGTTTTCTTTTTTTATATTAAATCCCGGAAAAGCACACTAACACTAACACTAACTTTGTGAAAAAACCGCAGTGGAATCCAAATCGGGGCATTGTGTAGTATATATAATAATTGTGGCATCATCACCATTTTAATGCGATTGACCCAATAATTGTTAGAGGTAGCCTAATCCAATCATAAACTTTCTTCTGAAATTTAGCTAGAATAGGTTGTAAGTTCAGAGCATCATAGTCTAGAGTATTTTTAGTGACCTGAACTCCCAAGTATTTAAATTGCGTGATCTGTAGCTGTATTTTAGGTTCATTCCTGGCTGTCCCATTGTCCCCAACGCAGAATAGCTGATTTAGACTAGTTTATCTTTAAGCCCGACAGAGACCCAAATGTTTCAATAACTTGCATAGCTTCTGTCAGTGAGTTCGTCCAGTCATCCAGGAATAAAAGTAAATCGTCAGCATATAATGCCACTTTTTCTGTGCAGGTATCATACTCAAAACCTTTTATGTTAACATTTGTTCTTATTGCCATTGCTAAGGGTTCTATGGCCACTGCAAACAAAAGCGGGGACAATGGGCAGCCTTGCCTTGTTCCTCTTTTAAGTGAAAAGCTATCTGACACTATCCAATTTGCCCGTATCCTAGCAGTTGGTGATGCATAGAGCAGTTGATGCATGTATTTCCAAAGCCCATCCCATTCAACACCGCCCATAAGTACTCTCACTCCACACTCGAATGCTTTGGCAGCATCAAGAGATGCTACCGCAACATTTCCCCTTTTCTTAGTTTGCGCTTGAATTTTTAGAAATAGATGCCATACTGTAGAGATATACAGATGTGGGTTATAATAAAATGTATATCTATCTATATGTATTATATAAGTGTCTATCTACAGTCATGGCCAAAAGTTTTGAGAATGACACAAATTTTATATTTTCACATGATCTGCTGCCCTCTGGTTTTTATGTGTGTTTGTCAGATGTTTTTATCACATACAGAAATATAATTGCAATCATATTATGAGTAACAAAAGCTTATATTGACAGTTAGAATGAGTTAATGCAGCAAGTCAATATTTGCAGTGTTGACCCTTCTTCTTCAGGACCTCTGCAATTCTCCCTGGCATGCTCTCAATCAACTTCTGGACCAAATCCTGACTGATAGCAGTCCATTCTTGCACAATCAATGCTTGCATTTTGTCAGAATTTGTAGGTTTTTGTTTGTGCACCCGTCTCTTGATAATTGACCACAAGTTCTCAATGGGATTAAGATCTGGGGAGTTTCCAGGCCATGGACCCAAAATCTCTATGTTTTGTTCCCTGAGCCATTTAGTTATCACCTTTGCTTTATGGCAAGGTGCTCCATCATGCTGGAAAAGGCATTGTTGATCGCCAAACTGCTCTTGGACGGTTGGGAGAAGTTGCTATCGGAGGACATTCTGGTACCATTCTTTATTCATGGCTGTGTTTTTAGGCAAGACTGTGAGAGAGCCGATTCCCTTGGCTGAGAAGCAACCCCACACATGAATGGTTTCAGGATGCTTTACAGTTGGCATGAGACAAGACTGGTGGTAGCGCTCACCTCGTCTTCTCCGAATAAGCTGTTTTCCAGATGTCCCAAACAATCGAAAAGGGGATTCATTAGAGAAAATGACTTTACCCCAGTCCTCAGCAGTCCACTCCCTGTACCTTTTGCAGAATTTCAGTCTGTCCCTGATGTTTTTTCTGGAGAGAAGTGGCTTCTTTGCTGCCCTCCTTGAGACCAGGCCTTGCTCCAAGAGTCTCCGCCTCACAGTGCGTGCAGATGCACTCACACCTGCCTGCTGCCATTCCTGAGCAAGCTCTGCACTGCTGGTAGCCCGATCCCGCAGCTGAAACACTTTTAAGAGACGGTCCTAGCGCTTGCTGGTCTTTCTTGGGCGCCCTGGAGCCTTTTTGGCAACAATGGAACCTCTCTCCTTGAAGTTCTTGATGATGCGATAGATTGTTGACTGAGGTGAAATCTTTCTAGCTGCGATACTCTTCCCTGTTAGGCCATTTTTGTGCAGTGCAATGATGACTGCACGTGTTTCTTTAGAGATAACCATGGTTAACAGAAGAGAAACAATGATGCCAAGCACCAGCCTCCTTTTAAAGTGTCCAGTGGTGTCATTCTTACTTAATCATGACAGATTGATCTCCAGCCCTGTCCTCATCAACACCCACAGCTGTGTTAATGGAGCAATCACTGAAACGATGTTAGCTGGTCCTTTTAAGGCAGGGCTGCAATGATGTTGAAATGTGTTTTGGGGGATAAAGTTCATTTTCTAGGCAAATATTGACTTTGCAAGTAATTGCTGTTAAGCTGATCACTCTTTATAACATTCTGGAGTATATGCAAATTGCCATTATAAAAACTGAAGCAGTAGACTTTGTAAAAATTAATATTTGTATCATTCTCAAAACTTTTGGCCATGACTGTATATGTATTATAAGTGTATAAAATCTTGGGTGTAGATCTTTGATTTTGGGTGTGTATAACTGAATTGTAAAACAATAGAGAATCACTCTGTATAGATGAAAAGGTCTGAACACGGTTTCAAACCAGTTTGTCAGGGTTAATTGAAATATCAGGAAGCCTCTTTGCATTGGTAATCAAGGTGCCAGAAGAAATATTTTGGTGAATTACATTTCAAAGGCTCCTGGGTGTTTTTCCCATTCTATTGCAAATACCCACTATTGTTCAGCCAGGTTACATGTCTCCATCAGCCAGGTTACATGTCTCCAACTTGAGTAGTTTGCGTTTGGGTGAAAACAAGAAAGAGACAGGTAATTGTAAAATGTTAAATGTAAAATGTTAATGTGGGAACATCCGCCTGATTCCTGTGTGCAGATAGAGGGTGGAGAAATCTGGAGGATCAAAACACTATTTTGATCTTGAATGAGATTGGTCGGCACTAGTGGCATGGGAACCTCACAGGGGGGATGCTACAAGTTAGTATAAAAAAGCCTTGGCCATGGTCACTAGGGGAGACTCCTAGGAGGAGAGGATCCTAGGGGGAATCCTAGGAGGAGAAGAATCCTAGGAGGGGAGAATCCTAGAGAGAGAATCCTAAGAGGGGAGAATCCTAGAGGGAATCCTAGGAGGGAATCCTAGGAGCCTGTAAATTTTACAGGTTGAGAGCCAGGAGGATTCTGGACATCAGACCAGGCCAGAAGGAACTTAGTTCAGCCTTGGGTAGCTATATGGTGATTCTTTATTGTTGAATTATTGTTTGATTATTATGCTGTAGGGTTATTTTTGGAGGAGTCATCTTTATTGTTGTGTTTTTCTTACTAATATTCTAGGTCTGTTTGTATCAGTGTGGTTGCATTGTAATTGACGGTATAGGAACTGTTGGTTTTAGGCTGCTTCATGTTGCTGCTTTTGTGCCCTTGACTATGTGTTGATTATGTGTTGGTTTTATATTCCATTCTTTGATTTTCACATGGCTCATTTGTGTCTGTAAATAATAATAATTTCTTTTGTTTCTATGCACTGTTGTTGTGTGCTTTCTTCGCCGACCGTCCCCTAGAATTTACGTGAGAATATTATTATTGTTCAGTATTATTATGCTTTAATATTAATATTGTTAATAGTCATATTTCTTACAGTATGTTAATCACTGTGGACATATTGGGCATAAACCCTGCTTGATCCGGGTGAATCACCGAGGTTATTACTTTAGTAAGCCTATTTGCTAATATTTTAGCCAGTAATTTAACATCTACATTTAGGAGCTAAATGGGTCTGTAAGACTCCGCTCTGGTAACATCTTTATCTGGTTTGGGTAATACAACTATTATGGCTTCGTTCATAGATTGAGGAAGACCACCATTCAATAAAGCATCAATAAACACTTCCAGCAATCTTGGCAATAGTACCTCCTTATAATCTTTGTATACCTCTACCGGCAACCCATCCATCCCCGGTGCCTTATTATTTGCCATATCAGTTAATGCCCTTTCCAATTCCCCCATAGTCAGAGGCCCATCTAGCAAAATCCTTTGTTTGTCAGATATTCTACGAAGAGGAAAACCACCTAGAAAAGATTTCAGCTCACCCTCCGTGGGATGTTCTTTGGAAGCATATATATCTACATAAAACTCCTTCAGCACTACTAAGATACTACTGGTGTCCGATACCTGAATTTTATCGGAGTTGTGGAGAATCGCAATATGAGCAAAAGACATAGCAGGTCTAGACATTATAGCCAGCAATCTACCCGCCCTCTCCCCTTCTTCATAATACTTTTGCCTTTGAAAGAACCTTTTATTTTCAGCACTCTGCACTCTGCATCTTCACTTCCAACTCTTTCAGTTTCATTTTAGAGTTCTTTTTTACTATATTCACCTCCGCTATAAGCACTCCTCGTAGGTATGCCTTCATAGTATCCCACACTACTAATTTAGATGCAGTTCCCTCATTATTATGAAAAAACTCCTCCACTTTCTCCGAAATTCCAGCCAGAATTCGAATAATAGTAAGCCACAGGGGGTTAAATCTCCACGCGGTTCTGACTCTGCATGTATTTAGTATAAGCTTTGCCTCCATTACCATCGGGGAATGATCCGACAATTTCCTAGGTAAGTAAGCTATTTTGTATACCAGCCTAGCCATTTCTGAATTTCCTAACATAAGGTCTATTCTGGACATAGAGGAGTATGTCGAGGCATAACAAGAGTATTGTTGGCTTTGTGGGTTTTTTATTCTCCATAAGTCAATCAGAGCAATGTCTTGCAGAGTTCTCCCAAAGGATGTTAATCCTGTCCCTATTTGTTCACCTCTGCCACTAAATTTGTCCAATGCCACATCTATATAGTTGTTAAAATCCCCCATAACCAGGATTGGAATTCCAACCAATGGGGTCAGGAACATCAGTATTTTCTGTAATACCACTGGTGAATAAGGTGGTGGGACGTATACTCCCACTATAACACATTGAACATTAAAGACAAGATCCTGTATACATACATATCTTCCCTCACTATCAAGTTCAGATGATATACACTTAAATGGAACATTGTTGTGTATTAGTAAACTAACAACTCTGGAGTGAGACGTATAGGTAGAATGAAAACAATTGCTTGCCCACCCAGGAGTAAGTACCCCTACCGTGTCCTTAGTGAGGTGAGTTTCTTGTAAGCAGCAGATCATATGTGGGTATTTCCTCAAAGTATTAAACACAGCTCTTCTTTTAGTAGCTTCACCCATACCCCTCACGTTCCAGCTCACAAAGGTTACTATATTAGCCATTATCCCATCTCCAGCATATGATCTTCCAGGATAACACATATTGGTTCAGATTACCTGGATGAAGGAGATCATTCCTGCGGACTCCGCCATTTATGACTGCACCTAAATATCCCAATCCCAACCCAACTGTAACCATACCTAACCCTAAACCAACTGAATTGAACTAAGCCACATACCAACCTCGTATCCGACACCTGCTATCGCTGAGACTCACCAAGATCTTGTGTCTAAGCCGTGAGTAAAACTCTCTTCAGCGACAACTAGTAGGCGGAGTAGTATCTCTCATGTAGAGCGTCTCCAAAAATATGAGTACTGAGCGCTAATACGCAAAGTACTACCTAAGATTTCTCCAAATCCTCCATTCCCATATCCCCACCACACCTTCTCATTTACTCAGCACATGGAGTGCTACATGAAACATGTCATACAAACAGACAATGAATGTTACTGTGATACTTCACCCCCCCCCCCCCCCCCACAAATTATACCGTCAGAAGATAAACAAATGTAAACATAAACCGAGCAACGTGCTCCTGATCATTACTTTCCACCCACTCTCTTAATGCCCTATACATCACAGCTCAGTCCACAGTGATATACTTCACAATGTTCTTTAATTCCAGCTTTTGTAGGCACATCAGCTATCACGCTCTTCTACCCATGCCAGCGATCTTTCATGCCTGTCTAACCATCTCAGGGCAACCGCCGGGTTTTCAAAGAAGTGCGTGTCTCCTCCCGCCACTACCCGCAGCTTCGCGGGATACAACATGGAGTACGGTATTTGTAGATTCCTCAGTCTTCTCTTTATATCCATGAACTTGGACCCTTTCTTCTGTACTTCCACAGAATAGTCCGGAAATAGGGAGACTTTTTGTCCATTGATTTCTAGATCTGGCATATCTCGTGCTTTGCAAAGAATAATATCCCTGTCCTGGTTGTGCAAGATTTTCATCAAAACTGGTCTCGGGGGACTGCCTGGAGGTAGAGGCCTCATGGGCACCCTATGCGTCCTTTCCACCGCAAACAATGTGGTCAAGGTATCTTTTCCAAATGTATTCAGTAGCCATGACTCAAAATATTCCGTAGCTTGCGCTCCCTCCATCTTCTCAGGGACACCAATCACACGGACATTGTTCCTCCTAAGTCTATTTTCCATGTCATCTTGTTTGGCAGCCAGCATGGTCAGTTTGCCGGCCTGCGTTCTCATTTCAATTTGTACCGGAGCAATGGTGTCCTCCACCTCGCCTAATCTGTCTTCCAACGCCGTAGTACACTCCGCCAGCTTACGCAAATCATGGCGTACAATGCCCATATTTCCTTTTATGGCCCCCACTTGTACATTTAGTATGGACAGTGATTTACTGTCCATCGTGCAATTGCTTTGAGCACATCTTTTAGAGTCGGCTCATCAGAATCAGATTCTCCCGGTTCTTGCACTGCCATCTTTGCTTGCGCTGACTTGTCCTTCTTCCACTCCTCCTCCAGCACCTCTCCTCCGTCATCAGATTCAATTGGACCCGCAGCCGCCTCAGGCAACTTTTTAGTTTGCTTGCCCCCTCTATCAACAGAGTACGAGCATGCGAATTTCTCCAGTTTCGGCGCTGCCTCTTTCTGCACCTCCGTTGAGTGACTGGTTTTGCCCGGCGTGGCGGCCCCGGCACCATCTTGGATATTGCGCTCACCTCCTTTCAGCTCCTTTCTTTTAGTCATGGCTCCTTCACAACTTCTCTCCCGCAGTCTCACCGTTGACTCCAACTCCTGTACGCCTGTTTGAGATGTTTTTCACCCTCCTAGCACTCGTCTTTCAGGATAAATAGTCGGTGTAAGCAGGGAGCCAAGCTTTCGTGCGTCCTCTCACATGCTCCGCTAAGCCACGCCACCCATGTAGTTACTTAGTCACGCCCCTCCAGGGTATAGCCAATCAGGGGCACAGTGGGTCCACACCTGCTTGTGTAGCACACAAATTGTCACCTTGTTAGGATCCCTCTGATCAGTTATAATCTGTGGAGAAACCTGGCAGTAAGTGCAGAATTTCCCTGCAGTGCCACCACAGGAGAAATTATGCATTACACATAACCGATTAAAAACAAGGAGATGTCTGTGTAAGTCAGTGCAAGTCCTGCACAGTGAGACAAGCTCTTAGTAACCACTGTTGATTCTGTCCAAGAGATGATCCTAAACAAAGGATCCTCTCTCTAACTCTGAATATATTAAAACTGAAAACAAATTCTGTTCTCTTGAAAAAAAAAAACATCAGGAAACATTTTATGATGCTAAATAAAAAAGGTCAGAAACAAAATGATCAAATGTTAGACAAATGTAGTAGTATTGAGTTCATGGAGAAATGCAAAGTGATAGGAAGTCTGAACTATTTACATAGGTGTGTGTGTTTGATTAAACATCCTGACATCCCATAAATAAAAAGCTATCATTGTGCCTTCCAGGCAAATGATCTGGAATGAAACCCAGTAACTTTCCTCTCCGAGTCATAGTCGCACCATTTCTTTCAGCTATGCTGTTCATTTTTTAAGTAAGTTTTTTCTGATATCTAAACTGGGCTTTCAAAGTGTCTTAAGGTGAGTATGCGTTAATGGGGTTGTCCACTTTCATTAAGTGATGGCTTATCAGTATTCTGTGTAATGGACTGAGCTCATAATGCAGCGCAGCTTCCATTTACATAGTTACATGCTACAGTGGTAGTTGGGGACATTTCCATAAGAGTTAATGTCATTTACTTTCAAGAATTCATGTAAACCCTTTTTTAAAACTGTCCACTGTTCCTGCTGTGACCACATCCAGAGGAAGTCTATTCCACAGATTCACAGTTCTGACAGTAAAGAAGCTTTAATGCTTCAGGGACTAAACTTTTTCTTCTCCAGTCGGAGGCAGTGCCCCCTTGTCTTTTGAGGTGATTTTACATGGAACAGTTTTTCACTGTATTTTTTGTATGGCCCATTTATATATTTGTATAGGTCAATCATGTCCCCCCTTAGACGTCTCTTCTCAAGACTAAATAAATGTAATTGTTTTAATCTTTTTTCATAACTAAGACCCTTCATGCCCTTTATCAGTTTAGTCACCCTCCTTTATACTTTTTCCAGGGCATTCTTTCTATGGACAGGTGCCCAGAACTGAACTGCATATTCCAGATGAGGTCGCACCAATGCTTTGTAAGGCTACTTTCACACTTGGGATAGCAAGGTCCAGCTGTCACGCTCTGGTGTGGAGGGTATAGCCACACCAAGCGTAAGAGGGAAGGGAACAGACCGGAGAAGGGAAATGGTCACCTCCTGCAGGAATCCCTGAGACTAGGCCCTGGCTGACTACCAGTATGAACAGGCCTTAGTGGTAGGAGAGTTCATACACAGAAACCTAATTTCTAACTGACCCTGTAGTTAGTGATAGGGGAAGGAGTCAACCCGTTCCTCCAACAGGACGGAGGAATAGGAGACTCCAAACGACGGATAAACACAATAGGGAAAATGACACTTATCTTTATGCAGAAATAGCAGCAACTGGATCTCAGCCAAGAACAGCTCCAAACAACTAAGTCAGCAGAAAGTATAAACCGCAGTGAATACTGGGGAATGAAGGAACAAATAGAGGAGAGAAAATTACCACATCTACAACAGCTGAGGGGAAGGGGTGTGGTAAACAACAACCAAACCAAGGGGAAAACATGTCAAATTATGTCACTTTTGAAAGCTGCGCAGAACGCCTGATACCAGACGCAAGCCCACTCGTGATATTACCCCCCCTTTTACGGGTGACCTCCGGGCACCCAGGACCAACTTTATCAGGATGACACCTGTGAAAGGCTTTCACCAAACGACTGGCATTCACGTCAGATGCCGGTACCCATGACTAGGGATGAGCGAACTTTTGAAAAGTTCGGTTCGGCAAACTTTCGTGAAATTCGGATTCGTATGAACTGAACCTAAAACGAACCTTGCTATAACGGCTGAATAATTGCAGCTACAATAGTGGGAGTCTGATAGGGTATAGTTTCATTTAGTTGCAGTTGCTATTACAATGAAAAAAGTGGAAAAAAATCAAAGTGCAAAAATAGTCGTCGACAGCCAGGTCGACAACATTTGACAGCATTGAAGATGTCCGCTGGAGCAGTCAATGTCATGCCAGAGCACCAAAAACACACGGTAGATTGAGGCACCAGCCCAAGAATAGGCTGCGTTGAAGTCGATGCGGTCTCAGTGACATCACAGGTCAGAAGACAGACAGGCATACTCCAGCACTTGCATATATAAAAAGAAAGAAGAATGAAACGGCACTCACCATAAAACTCTTTACTTTAATGTCGTGGCAGTTCACACTAACAAGACAGTGCTGGGCGGCGGGCAGTACCACACATGTTGGCGGCGTCAGGCGACGGCCGTTTCGCGCACAATTGCGCTTCGTCGGGCCTGTGACGTCAAGACGCTATACGTCTCCACCTTTTAAACTCCGAAGGCAGATGCGCGCATGCGCAGTCTGTATCCAGCCACGGAGCTAAACACTTGACATACATAATAAAAAATACAAAAATGGCATTCTAACACAACCCTAGTATCAAAGGAATGGATGTTATTGCACATATATTATAGAAATATGCTGAGGTCGTTTTTGTCATTAAGACCTAAAGGGCCCATCGCTTCCGAGCGCATAATCCATCTGGCTTCTCTACGCAGCAACTCCTTATGTCTATCGCCCCCTTGGGGCCATGTGGGAACAGCCTCTATTCCCACAAATCTCATCACATTTGGGTTACCTGCGTGATCCTTTTTAATGTGCTCTATCAAGCGTGGACAACCTTTTCCACTTGCTATCGATGCAACATGTTCCCTAAATCTTTCTTGTAGACACCTAATGGTTTTCCCAATATAGTATCTACCGCAAGTGCAATACACCATGTAAACAACATACTTACTTTTACATGTAATGAGATGTTTTACCTTATACTCTATGCCTCCTATCCTTAGCCATTTCTTTTGGCCATTATATTTACAAAAATTACAATTGCCACACTGGAAATTACCAATTGAGGCAAATTGCCTTAACCAAGTGCCTTCTTCGTTCTCTGACAACCTACTTCTCACTAATTTATTCCTGAGGGTACAGGTTCTTCTAAAGGCTATAATTGGGGTACTATCAATGGAGTCCCTTAACAAGGGATCCTCCATTAATAGTCCCCAATTTTCTTTAATAACTTCTTTTATTTTACCTGCCATGGGGCTATATTTAAATGAGAAAGGACATTTAATCTGTTTTTTCTCAATTTTTTTATAGTCAACTTTCAATAGGTTTTCTCTTTTTATTTTCGACACTTTTTTCTGCGCCATATTTAAAGCATATAAAGGGTAGCCCCTAGCTAATAACCTCTTTTTTAATTCCTCTGCCTGCTCTACAAAGCCCAATTCTGTGGTATTTATTCTTTTCAATCTAACGAACTGTCCGTACGGGACTGCTTTTTTTACTGAGTCTGGGTGGAAGCTGGAGTTGTGGAGTAGTGAGTTGGTGGCTGTGGGCTTACGATAGCCCTTAGCCACCAACTCACCACCCAGAACCTCCAGCGACACATCCAGAAACTCAAGCTTAGACCCTCCAAATACATATGTAAAAAACATATTCATATTGTTAGTGCTATTAAGATATTCTGCAAACTGGCGGAATTGTTCCTCTGAATCAGACCATATAATGAAAATGTCATCCACGTATCTTAAATACAATTGAATATGTGGCAAAAAAGGGTTTAGAATGGTGTAAATACATTTATCTTCTAATCTAGCCAAATAGAGGTTAGCAAAAGTGCACGCTACTGGCGTCCCCATGGCCGTCCCAAAACGCTGTCGGTACCAGTCACTACCGAACATGAAAGCATTGTTTTTAAGCACTATCCCTAAAGCTTCCCTTACAAACCCAATGAAGTTTGCAGTCTTTTGTGTACCTTCTAGTACTTCACACACTGCTTCAATACCCATATCTTGGGGAATCCGGGTGTATAAGCTTTCCACGTCCAGGGACACGAGCTTAAAATTCTCCCTCCACTGGAAGGACTCCAGCGATTGGAGAAAATCGCCCGTGTCCCTGACGTAGGCGGGGACATTGACCAAAAGTGGTCTAAGTAACCAATCTAAATACTTAGAAAGAGGTTCCGTGACTGATCCAATACCGGCAACGATGGGACGGCCAGGGGGACACACAGAGGATTTATGTAATTTAGGGAGGAAATACCAAGTAGGTCTAATAGGTGAAGGTAATAGCAATTTTTCAGCCTTTTTCCTAGGCAATATATCCAACTCTACATACTTATGTAGAACTCCCCTTACCACTGACTGAATTTTCATAGTGGGATCGCTATTACCGTATTTTTCGCCCTATAAGACGCACTTTTTTTCCCCCAAAAGTAGGGGGGAAAATGCTGTGCGTCTTATAGGGCGAATACAAGTGAGCGCTTCCATAAGGAAGCGCTCACTTGTACGTAGGGACCCCCATCAGACCTCAGATCAGCCCACCCAGCCACTGATAAAGACCATACTTACCTGTTCTGCGCTGCCGCTGCCGTCCGGTCCCACGCTCCGCGCTCTTCTCTCTTCCCTGCCGGCACGCACTATGACCTGACGCTGCGGCGTCAGGTCATAGTGCGTGCAGGCAGGGAAGAGAGAGGAGCGCGGAGCGTGTGACCGGACGGCAGCGGCAGCGCAGAACAGGTACGGTAAGTATGGTCTTTATCAGTGGCTGGGTGGGCTGATCTGAGGTCTGATAGGGGCACAAGACGCTAATCTGAGGTCTGATGGGGGCACATTCTGCTGATCTGAGGTCTGATGGGGGCATGATATGAGGTCTGATGGGGGCATGATATGAGGTCTGATGGGGGCACATTCTGCTGATGTGAGGTCTTATGGGGGAACATTCTGCTGATTTGAGGTCTGATGGGGGCACATTCTGCTGATTTGAGGTATGATGGGGGCACATTCTGCTGATTTGAGGTATGATGGGGGCACATTCTGCTGATTTGAGGTATGATGGGGGCACATTCTGCTGATCTGAGGTCTGATGGGGGCACATTCTGCTGATCTGAGGTCTGATGGGGGCACATTCTGCTGATCTGAGGTCTGATGGGGGCACATTCTGCTGATCTGAGGTCTGATGGGGGCACATTCTGCTGATCTGAGGTCTGGTGGGGGCACAGTGAGATGGTATGGGGGCACAGGGGGCTGATATGGGGGTCTGATGTGATGTCCTTAAATTTATGGGCAGTCTGATAAGAGGATCTGATGAAAAATATTTTTTTCTTATTTTCCTACACTAAAACCTAGGTGCGTCTTATGGGCCGGTGCGTCTTATAGGGCGAAAAATACGGTAAGTTGTTCGTACACTTCCTCGTTTTTCAATTGTCTATGGGCTTCTTTAATATAATAATCCCTTGACATCAATACCACATTTCCACCCTTGTCCGCAGGTTTAGCAATTATATCGTGTTGTTTTTGTAGCCATAGAATGGCCGAATATTCCTCTTTAGTGATGTTATATTCGATCACTGGATAAACAAGCGATTTTATATCATTTAACACTTTATTATAGAAGATCTCAATATTGCCTCCTGCGGGCAAGGGTGGACAAAATGTGGATGGGACCCCACCCCTAAAGACATTAATGTCAGTTTTCAACGTGGTAGGTTCTTGCATGAGTTCTTTGTCTGATAAAAATTCAAGACATTCAACCTCCTCCTTGCTAAAGTTTGCCGACACACTAAATCCAAGAGGACCAATGCAAGTAGGAATTTCTCCCTCTTTTAAAAAAGCATTGGTCATGGATTTTTTGCAGGCAAACCTCCTACGCAGGTTAAGTTTGCGAACAGCTTTAAACAGATCTATCTCAAACTGGACAGGATCAAACCTCTCCACTAAACTGAACTTGAGGCCTTTTTCAAGAACCCTAACACAGGTAAGTGGAAGAGTTCGACCCGTTAAATTGGTAACCGTATTACAGGCAGAGGGAGAAGGGTTCACATTATAGATATCTAATTCCTCCACGAAACTTGTTTCCTTTTGAAACCGGCTTTTTTGTTTCTGCCTTTTGCCTTTTCCCCTCCCCCTTCTAATGTGTTTTCCAAAGGGTCATTTTCTGTGATGTCCATCTTGATATGTTGATTCATGACGGTGGTTTCGTCAGATGCACTCGAGTCAGAGTCAGTGGTCCAATAGTCGCTTTTAGACCTTTTTGCATATCTTTTTTTCCTTCTTTTATTTCCGACATTGGTATTCCAATCAAACAACCTTCTGGTGTCATAGTCTTGCTTCTCTCTAATAAATTTATCTCTCTTTTTTTCTTTTATATCCACTTGTATTAATGTCATTTTTTTGTTGAGTCTTTTTTCAAACACTTGGTATTGATTTTCTGTTAATCTTTTTAATAGTTCTGCTTTTACTTTTTGCAGTTCATCTTTTATAGTTTCGTATTCTTGTATATTTCTTTTTAGTACCATATCAAGTATTCGAAGGGAAAATTCTGCGTGCATTTCTTGCCATTCCAAAACGAAAGCACTGTCGCCTTGGAACTGGAATATATCTTTATAAATCCTGAGCCCTCTAGGGACCCTATTGCTCTCTCTGTATGATCTGAGAGAGCTGACAGTCCAAAACAGCCTCACTTCTTTGTCAGCAAGAGCGCTGATTTTGTATTCTAGGGTTTTTGTGCTAAGAGTTTGCAAGCCATCAAGTGTATTACATTGTGTGAAGTACACGTCCGCCCCCTCTCTGCCACCATCAATTCCCATTTGTGTAGCATCCATATTTGCACTAGTACCGGTTTCCATATTCAAATAAAACAGAATAATGTGTGTGCTCTATCCGGAGCAAAACAGTCCAGGGCTGTAGAAGAGGCACAAAAAGAAAGAAAAACGGATGGCACTACAAAATATATCTGTTGATAATGATGAACTGTCCGGTTTTATGGTGCACACACAGGGACAAATGTTGTAAGAAGGGTGGTGCTCTGTATCAAACGAAAAAAGTCCAGGAACAAATCCATATATAAAAAGAAAGAAGAATGAAACGGCACTCACCATAAAACTCTTTACTTTAATGTCGTGGCAGTTCACACTAACAAGACAGTGCTGGGTGGCGGGCAGTACCACACATGTTGGCGGCGTCAGGCGACGGCCGTTTCGCGCACAATTGCGCTTCGTCGGGCCTGTGACGTCAAGACGCTATAACGTCTCCACCTTTTAAACTCCGAAGGCAGATGCGCGCATGCGCAGTCTGTATCCAGCCACGGAGCTAAACACTTGACATACATAATAAAAAATACAAAAATGGCATTCTAACACAACCCTAGTATCAAAGGAATGGATGTTATTGCACATATATTATAGAAATATGCTGAGGTCGTTTTTGTCATTAAGACCTAAAGGGCCCATCGCTTCCGAGCGCATAATCCATCTGGCTTCTCTACGCAGCAACTCCTTATGTCTATCGCCCCCTTGGGGCCATGTGGGAACAGCCTCTATTCCCACAAATCTCATCACATTTGGGTTACCTGCGTGATCCTTTTTAATGTGCTCTATCAAGCGTGGACAACCTTTTCCACTTGCTATCGATGCAACATGTTCCCTAAATCTTTCTTGTAGACACCTAATGGTTTTCCCAATATAGTATCTACCGCAAGTGCAATACACCATGTAAACAACATACTTACTTTTACATGTAATGAGATGTTTTACCTTATACTCTATGCCTCCTATCCTTAGCCATTTCTTTTGGCCATTATATTTACAAAAATTACAATTGCCACACTGGAAATTACCAATTGAGGCAAATTGCCTTAACCAAGTGCCTTCTTCGTTCTCTGACAACCTACTTCTCACTAATTTATTCCTGAGAGTACAGGTTCTTCTAAAGGCTATAATTGGGGTACTATCAATGGAGTCCCTTAACAAGGGATCCTCCATTAATAGTCCCCAATTTTCTTTAATAACTTCTTTTATTTTACCTGCCATGGGGCTATATTTAAATGAGAAAGGACATTTAATCTGTTTTTTCTCAATTTTTTTATAGTCAACTTTCAATAGGTCTTCTCTTTTTATTTTCGACACTTTTTTCTGCGCCATATTTAAAGCATATAAAGGGTAGCCCCTAGCTAATAACCTCTTTTTTAATTCCTCTGCCTGCTCTACAAAGCCCAATTCTGTGGTATTTATTCTTTTCAATCTAACGAACTGTCCGTACGGGACTGCTTTTTTTACTGAGTCTGGGTGGAAGCTGGAGTTGTGGAGTAGTGAGTTGGTGGCTGTGGGCTTACGATAGCCCTTAGCCACCAACTCACCACCCAGAACCTCCAGCGACACATCCAGAAACTCAAGCTTAGACCCTCCAAATACATATGTAAAAAACATATTCATATTGTTAGTGCTATTAAGATATTCTGCAAACTGGCGGAATTGTTCCTCTGAACCAGACCATATAATGAAAATGTCATCCACGTATCTTAAATACAATTGAATATGTGGCAAAAAAGGGTTTAGAATGGTGTAAATACATTTATCTTCTAATCTAGCCAAATAGAGGTTAGCAAAAGTGCACGCTACTGGCGTCCCCATGGCCGTCCCAAAACGCTGTCGGTACCAGTCACTACCGAACATGAAAGCATTGTTTTTAAGCACTATCCCTAAAGCTTCCCTTACAAACCCAATGAAGTTTGCAGTCTTTTGTGTACCTTCTAGTACTTCACACACTGCTTCAATACCCATATCTTGGGGAATCCGGGTGTATAAGCTTTCCACGTCCAGGGACACGAAATGTGATGAGATTTGTGGGAATAGAGGCTGTTCCCACATGGCCCCAAGGGGGCGATAGACATAAGGAGTTGCTGCGTAGAGAAGCCAGATTGATTATGCGCTCGGAAGCGATGGGCCCTTTAGGTCTTAATGACAAAAAACGACCTCAGCATATTTCTATAATATATGTGCAATAACATCCATTCCTTTGATACTAGGGTTGTGTTAGAATGCCATTTTTGTATTTTTTATTATGTATGTCAAGTGTTTAGCTCCGTAGCTGGATACAGACTGCGCATGCGCGCATCTGCCTTCGGAGTTTAAAAGGTGGAGACGTATAGCGTCTTGACGTCACAGGCCCGACGAAGCGCAATTGTGCGCGAAACGGCCGTCGCCTGACGCCGCCAACATGTGTGGTACTGCCCGCCGCCCAGCACTGTCTTGTTAGTGTGAACTGCCACGACATTAAAGTAAGAGTTTTATGGTGAGTGCCGTTTCATTCTTCTTCTTTTTATA
>ONZH01023516.1:0-16097 GCA_900303285.1 Rhinella marina | reverse complement strand
CCAATGAGTCGCCAACCTTTTTTTGCACATAACTGTGCAGTGATGGACAGCTTTGCCAGAGATGTAGTGGCGGCTGGGGACTCGCCATCTGGGGTGCGCACACGCCATGAAATCCCTGAATGGCTGGGAGTCCACGAGGTTGAAGGGCAGGGACTGAAGCACCAGCAGCTTAACCAGGTGTCCGGTCAGTTTCTGGGCCATGGGATGGCTGCTGGAATACACCTGACGTCTGCCCATGGACTCAGTCACGGATTGCTGCCTCATTAGCGGTGTAGATGGCAGTGACACTGTGCTGGTGCTGGCACCTGAGGCTGACGAGCCCCGAGTTCCACTGAGAGGATGCTGCATGATGGGATCTGCAGTGTATGGTGCATCCTGACAGGAGGTGGTATTGGGGTCACGGTTCTTCCAGGCCTGTTGGTGTTGCCTTTCCATATGCTTTCGCATCGATGTTGTCCCGAGATTATCACCCCTACCATGACTGACCCTCTCATTGCACAGCAGGCACAAAGCGATGTGCTTATCTTTCCCCAGGCGGAAGAACTGCCAGACGACAGAGGACCGTGGTTTGCTGACAGCCACGGGGGGTCTTGCTGGCTGTTGACTGCCACTGCTGCCTGAGGGTGCCCTCTCAGGATCAAGGCTTTGAGAGGTAGTTCTGGTAGCCTGGTAGCTTCTCTTCTACCCCTCCCTCTTGTGCCTCGGTTCCTTGCAACAGTGGGATGTTGCTGCTGTTGCTGCTATTTCCTCCCCTGATGATGAGGATGATGCTGCTTGAGGGCGCCACGTCCGATCAGCGACATCATCAAACTCAGCACTGCTACTTTCCTCCGGTGGCTGGGACAAGATATCAGGTGTGGCACTGGATGCCCCTCCCTGGCTCTGTTGACTGCTTACAGCCAACACCTCCTCTGGAGTCTCCGTACGTTCTACCCGCTGACTTTGGTGGACTTCCTCCTCCTCCTCCTCATCACTAAAAAGTGGTACAGACTCCAAGGGCAGATCAAGGTTTGCCAAGAGTTCCCTGGCAGAAGGTGCCCCAAAGGTGAGTGGCATTCTAATAACAGGGGACGGGGCAGAGGACCGTCCCATGTAAGGGTGATGTCGGATGATCCAGCCGATGCTTGACTCCTCGTTTGGGAGCTTTGGGCGGTGGAACTGGAGGATTGGGTAAGCCAATCTAGAACCGCTGGCTGTGTGGTTCTTACATGACCAGTGGGTGTCAGGGGTAGCTGCACCCTGCTGCCACGCCTGTTACCCCGGCTGCCACCGGACCTGGTGCTGCCACTTCTCCTACCCTCACCACCTGCTGTTGCACTCCTTGCCTGGGAAGTGCTGGAAGTAGGACGCTTGTACATATTTTTATTTGGGTGGGGGAAAATGAAATGATGTTTTTTTATAACTTTTTTAAACTTTTTTTTTTTTTTAACTTTTTTTTATAACTTTTTTTTTAACTTTGTTTGTTGTGGCTAAACGGGGTTGACGGCACCCAGCAGAGCAGCAACGTGTAGCGTTTACTATCGGTCACGGGACAGGAATGCTACCTGTCCTGACTCTTTTCTCACTTTTCTCTCCCTATTTCTTTTTTTATCTCCCTATCTCTCCCTAGAGCTCACAATTTTTTTTTTATTTAAATGCCTATCTCTTGATTTCTCAGCCTCTTTCCCTATCTATCACCTTATCTTCTATATATAGCTTTCTCTTCCTCTCTCCTGCTTCTCTCACTAACCCTTTCTATTCCTTCTCTATCTCTCCCTGTATCTATCTACTTGTTTGGCTATCTATCTATCTATATCTTTTCTCTCTCTATCTAGTGCTAAGCTCCTCTCTCTCTGATGTCTGGCGACGCACTGACATGATGTTGGCGCGCTCAGGCACTTCAGGGGCTGTGGGGTGACGTCACACTTTTTTTTTCACAGAAAACCAGGATACAAGGGATTATAGGAGTAATAATCCCTTGTATCCTGGTCTATTCTGTGAAAAAAGTACAGTTTTGCGTCGCCGTTTTTTTTTTAACCAGATTCGTTACAAACTTTTTCAAAGTTCGGTTCGGTGACGAACCGAACTTTTGGCAAAGTTCGTAACGAATCTGGTTCGTTACAGTTCGGTTCGCTCATCCCTACTATTTAGCAAAGTGTTCCAATTCACCTGAAAATAGGTATAGAAGGCTTCTAGAACTTTTTATCTCAAATTTTTGCTCTCTTTCTCCATCCCCCCCTCCCTCCAAGCTCTTGAATGCAATGACAGCAATAACAAATAATTTCAGAGTGATATTCACTAAAAGAGTGATGGTAAATTCAATAAAAGAGTTCAAGAGGGGACTGGATGTATTTCTGGAGTATAATAATATTACAGGTTATAGTCATTAGATTTATGGAGAGCTTGTTGATCCAGATGGTATTCTGAATGCCCGATTAAAATCGGGAACACATTTTTTTTTCACTAAAATTAGGAAAATTGGTTTTTATCTCAGTTTTTTTTTTTTTTTTTTTTTTTTTTGCCTTCCTCTGTATCACCTTGCAGGATAACTGTGAGGAGTGGGTCAGGGGGACACAAATGAAACAGACAAATTGAGGCCCTGACACTCCTCCCAAACCACTGTCCCTGCCTTTTGGGGGAACCCGGCTCCTTAACAGGCCGGCCCCAACCGAAGACTGCAATTACACTGAAGAAAGTGGAACACGAGACAAACAACCAAAACAAAACACAAGCAGGAACAACCCTAAACAGGTCAGGAACTGAAGGGGGTAAAAGGTAACAGAACCAAGCAAGGAATAAACAGAGGATAACACAAAAGGTAGGTAACAGTAACAGAAACCAGGGAAAAAGGTACAGAGTCACTGGAATACCGGATAAACACAGAGTAGCTAGCTTAGGCACAAGGCTCTATAGCAGGCACAGATGAATGGCGAGTGTGAAACTAAATAGTGGCTAGAGTCCCAGCCCCAAGGTGTGATAGGAGCAGGGATCCCAGCCACACCCTTGAATGGACCAAAATTACTGGTAGGGACGCCTGCCAGTAAAACTAGACAAACCTTTAACCCTATAGGAACCTAAGTGTTACAAGAGGATTTTCTGGCTTGCACTTGGGATGAGCGCCGCATAGCGTCAGGACACGGGAACGCCCGCACAACATCCGCTGGAGGGCCGCAGCGCCCCCGAATCCTGACAATAACAGGTTCAACTGGGTGGACAGATATATTTTTTTAGTCTTGCAAACTATTCTATGTTACAATGTTACTGAAATATATAACTAGGGGTAAACATATGGTTGACGGTTTTAACAAACAGTATGGTATAAAACATACTGTGCCATCACATCTTTTGTGTTTTTCATATTAGAAATGTTTCAAAAAGTGTCCGTTACTGGAGCAGATGGTGTTTATCCAAAAATTATGTCTTAATGGGGCCAAATACCTACTCCTGTTTATACACACAAATGTTAATATCAGAAGAAATTGTCGCATGTTGGGAACTGTCGGCAAAAATATATGCTATAACAGGGGCAGATGCTTGCTCATATTTTATATACACATAAGTGTTATCAGAAGAAACAGTGGCTTGTTATGAACAAGCCTTGATAAATGACCACTTATTTTTGGGAGGCAGCAGTACAGTGTGGATGTGAAAAGGGTAAAGTAAGATGTGCAAGGATAATAGTGGCATATGGCCGCAATAGTAGCGGCAGCAGTAGCAGCACACCATGGAATAGACAAGACAGTAGATGTGTGGGACTCTTTAGGGGTATTAGTAGTAGTGTAGCTCAGTGGTAGGGAAATGGTAGTAGCAGTAGTCGAAATAATAGCAGCCATATAGTGTGGAACCTAATGGCAAGGAGGCAGACAGTATCAATGACATGGACTGGCAATAAATAACCACCATCAGCAATGGCAGATCGATTCATCAGCCTCAGCCAGAAGTGTCTGACTCCTCACAGATCCATGTCTGGTTCATTTTGACAAATGCTTTGTACATTGTTAAAGGAAGATTTTATTCATTTGGGCACCTGCCCTATCTGAGATGACACTGGAGGCTGGACAAGCCAGTACAGAGAGAGCAAATTGGGCCAATTATGGCCATTGGTCCAATCTGACTGCCCAGAAAAGGGGAAAGGGGCCTCCAGGTCAAACACTCAAACAGGATGACTATACAGACTTTCCTCTCTAACCCCTGTGAACAGCCTCGATGCTACAGAGCTATAGTAGATCTGATAATGCACTTTATGTGAAACCGCACATTGATTTTATTGGATTATTAAACATCTCCATTGCTAGAAGCTGTATGAAAACAATATGAAACACAGATATTGTCCCTATACTCTCTGTACCATATCTAGATTACTGCCTTGTGTCTATAATTGCTTTTTTTGTGGACACAACAAAGACACATTCTCAGATCACAAGCTATGATCATAAATTGAGATGAGCGAATTGAATCGGACGAAGTGGAATTCGATCTGAATTTCAGGAATTATTCGATTTGCAATGATTTTGAATTTCCTGACGATTCTTGGTGACAAATCGTTG
The DNA here is from genome assembly GCA_900303285.1 of Rhinella marina. Lineage (NCBI taxonomy): Eukaryota > Metazoa > Chordata > Amphibia > Anura > Bufonidae > Rhinella > Rhinella marina. The sequence goes on along the minus strand of ONZH01023516.1, from coordinate 11,571 downwards.
TTTTTTTTTTTTCCACTAAAATGGCGGCTGCACGTGTTTGGACATGGAGAAAGGAACATGAGGGAGGGAGGGATCACCCACAATGCCATGCATGCAGCCAATAAGCAGCCAGCCCGCCCTGTGATGTTACAGCCCTATAAATAGTGTCAGCCATTTTAGATTCTGTCATTCTACAGTGAACTCAGTGCAGGGACAGACGTTTGCAGGCGCTAGGGCAAACCTCCTGAAAAGTGCAAATTGCTGAATAGAAAGCTTCTGGCATTTATTGCTGTTGCCCATAAAAACAGGTATTATTCGCTCGGTGTTGAACTGAGAAAATTACAGCCCTTTGTAGTGTGTATTATTCTCAAGAAAAAGATTATTACTAGGCGTATAGCACACGTGATCACGGCATCTAGTTGCGTCTGAACCCGGAAGCATTCGCTTCCGGGTGGTGTACAGACACCCCGTGTGGCCAATCGGGGTGTCTGTACACCATATGAAAACTGTAAACCTCGCTGGTGAGGATTACAGTTTTCAAAGTGCAATTCTTATTCTGGCCACTAGATGGCAGGCCAGGATAAGAGATGAGCAATTCTTGGATTTATCTGAGTCTAGAAAATCCCTGATTGCTCATAAAGAAAAAAAAAAGCCACAATATATTAGCTCATATTTGACCTTTCAAATAGTCAAAAAAAAAATAAATAAAAGTTAAAAAAATATATATAAAAATAAAAAAGATATAAAAGTTCAAATCACCCCCCTTTCCGTATAATTAAAAAAAATAAATACCTAAATAACAATAAATATAGACATCATGGATATCACCGTGACCAAAAACGCCCGTACTTTTAAAATATAAAAAAAAAAATTCCAATACGGCGAATTGTGTGGCGAAAAAAGCGTCCAAATGGCGATTTGCCGTTTTTTGACGCTTTTTTTCTAAAATAAATTAAATAAAAAGTGATCAAAAAGTCATACACACCCCAGAATGGTATCAATAAAAACTTCAGATCGCCCCGCAAAAAATGAGCCCCCATACAGCTCTGTACACATAAATACCAAAAAGTTATAGGGGCAACTTTCTAATTATTTTAGCACTATCAAAACGCAGGAAAAACTATACATATTAGGTATTGCCAGATTCGTACTGACCAGTAGAATGAAAGTAACGGGTCAGTTTTAATGCACATCGAACGCTGTAAATAAGAAACCCGTAGAACTGTAGCGGAATAGCGTTTTTTTGCAATTTCAACTGATTTGGAATTTTTTTTCCGCTTCCCACTACACCATATGCAATATTAAATGGTGGCGTTGGAAAGTACAACTTGTCCCGCAAAAAACAAGCCCTCATACAGCTATGTGAACAGAAAAATAAAAGCATTATGGCTGTTTGAAGGCAGGGAGTGCAAAACAAAAATGCATAACCGAAAAAACCTCCGGGAGTGAAAGGGTTAATTGATGTTATATTTGTAACCTTGGTTGTGGTACATGAATTCCCCTGGTCTGACAATCCACCTGTGTGAATGCTGTTTTTTCCTTGCTTTTCTCATTAGGCTGGCCACCTAATGCTCTTAGTTTTCTTACTTTTTTGGGAACAATGCACCAGAACTAAGGCAATGTTCACAAGATTGTGCAAATTATATGTTAAAATAATTGTGATTTTGTGTTATATTCTTTACTTACCTGTATTAGTGCAGCTGCAGCAGGGTGTGTCTGCTCTGACCAGGCCAGCAGAAACTGTGGTGTTTTATAGGGAAAGCTGCAAAGGATTGTGGGAGTTCCCACATGTATAAAAGGACTCAATGGAACTCATGGTTAGGCTTCATTCACACGTCCGAATTTGTGCACATCCTGGAAAACCTGGATCTGTTGTTCCGCAAAAAACTCTGTTTTTCCATGACTTCCGGTTTCTGTACAAAACTGAAAGGATGTATCCATATGTCATCCGTTTTTTGCAGATCCACAAAAAAAAAAAAAAAAAGGATGAATAACATCTGTACCTTTTCTTTTTTTTCTCCACTCCTGGAACGGAATCCGCAAATACGGATGACATGCAGATGCCTTTCCGCATGTCTTCCGCATTTTTTGCGGATCCATAGACTTTCATTGTGCTACGGACGGCAATTCGGGAGAAAAGTAAGACAGGAGGATTTCTTTATGCCACACGGTGTACTGTCCGCATTTTTCGGAACCCATTGAAATTAATGGATCCTATCCGCATAATTATCCACAATTGCGGACATGGATGCGGACACGTTATACGGACGTTGGAACTGTTTTTTTTTATGTAAAGTTTTTTTTTATGTTTGTTTTTTTGCTGCTGAAAATAATCTCCTTTGGATTATTTTTGAACAAAGGCCTGATTGTCCTTTTGGAAAAATCCCACGCTTCACAGAGGGTCAGCAGCTACTGGAGGACAGTCAGCAGCTACTAGGCAGCCAAGATGTGAAGGAGACATCCGCAGCTTCCTCAGTTGGCAGACAAGTAGGGATGAGGAGAGTGGCATGGGGGCTAGGGTTGCGCGCGGTCAGGCTTCTGACCCACAGACAGTCGAGGAGGACATCAGCGACGTGCAGACACTACTCGATGATGATGAAGCCGATCGCACTTGGGAGCCGGGTGAATTAGGGCCTTCATCATCATCAGGAGAAGAGGGTGGCAGCTTGCCTGTGAGGTAACGAAAGAGCCAGAAGGTCGCTAGCGTTGCCGGGAGTCAGCAGGGTGGCAGCAGTGGGAGGTCGGGAGCCAAACGTGCCCGAGGTAGACCACCCGCTTCGCAGGAGCCTACCAGGCCAAAAAGTAATGGGGAAGCGGTTCAAGGAGGCAGTTGTGGTAGCAACCAGTCAGTGAAGAGCGTTGGGGGTAAATTCACGTACTCGGCGGTGTGGCAGTTTTTAGCCGCCGGGTGTGGTGAACCTAGCTGTTTGTAGAATCTGTGGGCAGAAGGTGAAGCGTGGCCAGGGTGCCAATGTTGGCACCACAGCCCTGCGTCAACATGTACAGCATCACCATAAAGTGACCTGGGAGAACCGTGGCCCCAGTGTGGTGGTCCAGCCTGCAGCAGCCACAGCATCCGCAGCATCAACCAGTGGCGCCCAACAGATTTTAGGAAGTCAAGGCTCCACTACCTCAGCCGAAAGGAGCTTTCTGTCCTTCCCATCATATGATGCTCCTGCTCCTCCTCCTACTCCTCGTCAGTCATTCCGTCAGCAATCGATCAGCAAAGCCATTGCCAAGAGACAGCAGTATGCGTGTACACATCCAACGGCGCAGAAGCTGAACGTGCTCCTGGCCAAGTTGCTGGTGCTGCAGTCCCTTCCTTTCCAAGTGGTGGACTCTGAACCTTTCAGAGAACTGATGGCTTGTGCCGAGCCGAGGTGGAGAGTTTCAAGCCGTCATTTCTTTGCGAAACAGGCAGTACCAGCCCTGCACAAATATATAGAACAGAAGGTGGGCCAGTCCTTGAGCCTGTCAGTGTCTGCCAAAGTTCATGGCAGCGCCGACGTGTGGAGCTCTAATTACAGTCAGGGTCAGTATATGTCCTTTACGGCTCACGGGGTAAATGTGGTTCCTGCACAGCCCAACCAGCAACTTGGCCAGGCGGTGCCGCTTCCACCTCCACGTTCTCATGCCGTCGCTCCTGCGACAATGTCTTCCTCCTCACCCTCCACCGTGTCCTCAGCCTCCACTGCAGGGACAATTCACAGTGCCCCACCGGCATACCACATGTGCAGGGCACGGCAGTGTCACGTGGTTCTACACCTGGTTTGCCTGGGCAAACGTAGCCACACGGGAGGAACTGCTCCGGTCATTCATCAAGAAATCCAAACCTGGCTTTCCCAGCGACAACTCAAAATGGGAAAAATGGTATCCGACAACGGGAAGAACATGGTGTCTGCGCTGCATCAAGAAGGGCTGTGCCATGCGCCCTGCATGGAGCACGTGTTTAATCTGGTTGTCAAGCGGTTCCTAAAGTCTTCTACCCATCTGCAAGACATCCTAAAAATGGCCAGGAAACTTTGCATGCACTTAAGCCATTCATACACTGCCAAGCACACCCTCCTTGAGCTACAGCGGCAAAAAGCGTCCCCCTAACATAGGCTGATATGTGATGTTTCCATCCGTTGGAATTCCACCCTCCATATGTTGGACAAACTGTATGAATAGAGAGAGGCAAAAAACGATTTCTTAATGATCCAAGCGGACAGAGGTACTCCCCTGTGTAACTTCAATGTCAGCCAGCTAGCTCATGCCGGTTGCTCGTGCCCTTTGAGGAGGCCACTTTATTTGTCAGTCACCAGGACATATCCTGGAAAAGATGCTGTTAAATCTGGCTGGTCAGGGGACAGGAGATGTGGCAACTACATCTCATGGCCACATGAGCCCTGTGCGGGCTGAACTGGAGGAGGAGGAGGACATTGGAGCACAAAGAATGCCTAGAGAAATGGGTAGTTTCTCTACCCAGGTCACCGGAGAGGAGGAGGAGCAGCCAGCGGAGGTACGGGCGATGAGGAAGAGGAGGCAGAGGACAAAGACACACCGTGGCAGTATGCAATGGAGATGGAGGCAGGGAGTCCCTCTGAGTCACTTGCGCAAATGGCCTGATGCATGCTCACTTGCTTGCCTAGTGACAGCCATATTGTCACCATTCGGAAAAATGTTGACTACTGGCTCTCCAACCTATTAGACCCTCGCTACCGGTCCAAAATGGAGGCCTTTTTTGCACCCGCTGAGAGGTAGGACAAACTTAACTACTATAGAGACATCCTATGTAGTCAGTTGACCGCTGCCTACCTGTGCCATCGTCCTTCCTCTCACAGGTCTGACCGGGGAGGGGGGGGGGGTAGGCCCTCTGCGCTCATGTTCCACTACCATGGCTGCTGGGAAGGTAGGGGTGGCAGTAGCAGTACCGGGTCCATCAGCAGGAGCCTGAGTCTACAGTCGCTGATGAGCAGCTTTCTTCACCCTCATAGTGAAGAAACTACTCACCAGCAGCATCAGCTAGACCTGGAGGAGGACCTGAAACAGCAGGTGGTGGCATACTTAGAAAGCAGTAGAGATGAACGAATCGATTTGTTGATTTGTATCGAATCTTGGGAATTTTTAGCTGCGAAGCGAATCCGAATATTAGGTGATTCGCTTTGGCTTTGTACGCATTTGCTACATAGTTTATCCTATAAATTATACGCTATTGCTGCGTATAAGTTACTGTATACGCTGTTGCGTACGAATTCAATTCATTAGCGAACTTTTACTATTAGTATGTTTATCGTGCGCAAAAGCCCGGGAAGAAAGCGGTAACCTGACCTAGTGGGCAGGGCTTGTTCTGATTGGCTCAGGCTCGATAAGCCAGTGACGCATCACTTCTGCTGAGACGAGCAGAAGCACTGTGTGTGAAGTTCTGAGACCTGTTTTGTGAAAATTTGATATAATAGCTCTGGGAATCCATATTACACATATCGAGGATACTGCAGGGCAATTGCAGGGCCAGTTCAGGGCTAGTATTTAATCAAGCAGGGAGAGAGAGAGACAGGGAGAGATAGGGAGAGACAGGGAGAGACAGTGAGATACAGGGACAAAGACCAGATGCAGGGCCACAGAGTGAATGGAAAAATGTCTGGAATGGATAAGCAAAAGGGGTCCAGTTGCAGACAGACTTTGAGCTCTAAAAAAAAGGAGAAGGTGGCACAGGGCAGCAGTGCCAAAGGACCTGTATCCGAAGCATCTACTAGTATTCGCAATACTTTTCCATTGTTCCACCAGGCTAACCCACCGAGGCGCAAAATTGTAGTGGAGGAGAAAGTAGATGAGGTAGTGGAGTGGATAGCACGAGTGGATAGCACGCTCATCTCAGTCTCAGCCGGATGATCTGCTGTCATCTGCTGATACAGTATCCATATGTAGCCAGGGGTTAGACTCGTCCTGCTCCACCATTCCACTCAAGCAAACCCTGTCATTTTCTGCCACCTCTTGGGCTTCAGTGTTCCCTCCTAGTGGTGTCCCTTCTAAAAAAAAAGAAGCCACCGAAGCCCACCTTATAATCCGGCGGTAATAGAGGACAGCCTCCCTGAGGCCAACAGTGGCCAGGAACTGTCCCACTATGCACTAGGGCTTCTTTCCTGCCCAGCCTCAAGTGTCATGTCAAAGAGGGTTTTTAGTGCCGCTGGGGGGGGGGGGTGACACCCAAAAGGACAAATCTGTCACCGGGCAGTGTTCAAAAAAATACCTTTATAAAAATGAATAATGGCTGGATTACATCCGAATTTCATACTCCTCTTGCTGATGCTGGTGGTGATTAGATCAGGCCTTGCAGGGCAGAATAGTCTGAGTGTCTTCCCACTGTTGCTGTCAGCCGGGCCATAATTTTACAGCCAAATGTCTTGTGTCATGTCATGGGCTGTGCGAACCCATAGTCTCCAAAACCCTATTTCAAAACCAAACACTGTTGTCTACCTCCGCCTCCGTTTTCTACGCTTAGTAGGAGAGTAGCTGTTGTTAGTTAACATTACTAATAGTTCTATTTAGTATTAAGTTTGCTTTTGAGCCTCAGTCTTTAGTCCCCCTCCAAAAAAAAAAAAAAAAATATATATATATATATATATACACTCACCGGCCACTTTATTAGGTACACCATGCTAGTAACGGGTTGGACCCCCTTTTGCCTTCAGAACTGCCTCAATTCTTCGTGGCATAGATTCAACAAGGTGCTGGAAGCATTCCTCAGAGATTTTGGTCCATATTGACATGATGGCATCACACAGTTGCCGCAGATTTGTCGGCTGCACATCCATGATGCGAATCTCCCGTTCCACCACATCCCAAAGATGCTCTATTGGATTGAGATCTGGTGACTGTGGAGGCCATTTGAGTACAGTGAACTCATTGTCATGTTCAAGAAACCAGTCTGAGATGATTCCAGCTTTATGACATGGCGCATTATCCTGCTGAAAGTAGCCATCAGATGTTGGGTACATTGTGGTCATAAAGGGATGGACATGGTCAGCAACAATACTCAGGTAGGCTGTGGCGTTGCAACGATGCTCAATCGGTATCAAGGGGCCCTAAGAGTGCCAAGAAAATATTCCCCACACCATGACACCACCACCACCAGCTTGAACCGTTGATACAAGGCAGGATGGATCCATGCTTTCATGTTGTTGACGCCAAATTCTGACCCTACCATCCGAATGTCGCAGCAGAAATCGAGACTCATCAGACCAGGCAACGTTTTTCCAATCTTCTACTGTCCAATTTCGATGAGCTTGTGCAAATTGTAGCCTCAGTTTCCTGTTCTTAGCTGAAAGGAGTGTCACCCGGTGTGGTCTTCTGCTGCTGTAGCCCATCTGCCTCAAAGTTCGACATACTGTGCGTTCAGAGATGCTCTTCTGCCTACCTTGGTTGTAACGGGTGGCAATTTGAGTCACTGTTGCCTTTCTATCAGCTCGAACAGTCTGCCCATTCTCCTCTGACCTCTGGCATCAACAAGGCATTTCCGCCCACAGAACTGCCGCTCACTGGATGTTTTTTCTTTTTCGGACCATTCTCTGTAAACCCTAGAGATGGTTGTGCGTGAAAATCCCAGTAGATCAGCAGTTTCTGAAATACTCAGACCAGCCCTTCTGGCACCAACAACCATGCCACGTTCAAAGGCACTCAAATCACCTTTCTTCCCCATACTGATGCTCGGTTTGAACTGCAGGAGATTGTCTTGACTAGGGATGAGCGAACTTTTGAAAAGTTCGGTTCGGTTCGCTTCGGCGAACTTTCTTGAAGTTCGGATTCGTACGAACCGAACCTAAAACGAACCTTATACGAACGAATATACGCATATTTGAGAATCTACACTAATACGTACGCTAATGCGAACATTCCCGCACAAATAACGAACATACAGTCTAGCGTTGTCAAAGGTACGCTACTTAACTAAATGAATATGTACGCATTAGCGTACGCATACACTGCGTCTGCGAACATTCCTACTCAAGTAACGAACATACAGTGTAGCGTTGTCAAAGGTACGCTACTTAACTGAATATGTACGCATTAGCGTACAAATACACTGCGTCTGCGAACATTCCTACTCCAGTGACGAACATACAGTGTAGCGTTGTTAAAAGTACGCTACTTGACGGAATACGTACGCATTAGCGTACAAATCTTTAGCGTAATATTCGTACGTATGTACGCACGTACGTACGCACGTACGCACGACGTAGAGGCCTAGCGATGGCAAGAAGAGCAGCTGCTTTTAGCTCAGAGGAGCTCAAATACATGGTCCGTGTCATGGACCGGGAGAACTATGATGGCCCACACCCCCATCAACATGTGCACAAAAAGGAGGTCATAGAGGTGGTGATCCGAGGCCTCCTACATAGGTGTAGGACTGTGCGGACCTCCGGCCAGATCCAACGCCGATGGTCGGATCTAAAAATAAAAACCCCAGAGTGGCTAAAGGAGATACGGGAGGAGATAAGAAGGGGTAAGTAACAAAATATTTAAAAAGTAAAATCATGTTAATAAATTAGTGTACTGTATTGTATATATACCAGTCTGGGTTGCCAACTGTCCACAAATTTCTGGACAGTCCGTAAAAATAGGCAACTTTTTTCCAATGTCCGTGAAAAAAGTCTGTGATTTTTTAGAGGCTGGTTATACTAGATTATTTTGGTGGTAATTATCATCATTTTTCAGCTTACAGTAAATGGTGGTAATGAGTTCTGATCAGTATATTGAGCTATAGACCTTTATTACTTTATATTTATCCTTCATTATGGTTTTCAAATTTTTCCTTTAAAAATGTTAACCGTCCATGATTTTGGGATGTTGTCCAAAGTTGTCCAGAAAAAAAAAAATTTTGGTTGGCAACCCTGATACCAGTGCCAATAATGAAAACCGTATAGAAGGACAACGTGGGCGTGCGTGGTGCGCTGCAGAAATTTTCTTTCATGCTAGGCCACGCCTCTAACTCCACTCAAACAAGTGAAGATATTCTCAGATACGTGCCCCTTCACAGTAATTTGCCTTAGGCTACTTTCACATATGTGGTGGTGATCCGGCAGGCTGATCCGCGGTATTTGCCCTGCAAATTCCCGGCGTTCTTGCTGGATAGCGGCCGGTTCAGCACCGTCACCCATTATTGTTGATGGGGTTGGCCATTCTCCTTTTTGTGTCAGGCAAATGCTGGATCCGGAGAGATCCGTTGGGCTGTTCCTGGCCATAGCAGCCCACCGGATCTCTCTCGCTAGTATGAAAGTACCCTTAAATATATGCCCCTTCATAGTTAGTGCTTCCTCCTCCTACACACAGACTCAAAGACGTGCTCATGCTGCATCTAATGTGTCTGGAGTGGGCGATATCAAAAATATTCCCGCAATAAAGATATTAAGAAATGTATTGCAATAAATAATACCCATTTAGAATAAAAAAACACTTGGGGCCACAAGGAGAAGACATTATACTGTATGTGGGCAGACACAAGGAGACATTACACTGGACGTCGGGGAAGGTGAAGGGACTGCTCCCTGCTTACCGTCACCCGTCTCTGCTTCTTATGGATGCAAAGACAGCTGACCACGGGACATAGCCACCCATTCCCGGACTCAGCCGCTAAAATCCTGACAGTCCAGCCTAATCCTGAACGGTTGGGACGGGAGCTATGGTATACTAGTGCATTGTATGTGCTGTATTTATATTTGTTATGTTTGTACCTGCAGAATGTGACACACAGACATCTTTTATTCATTCATTCAACCCTCCCAAGAAATGCCCCCTCCATCAAATATGCATCCCAGATATTCTATGATCCATTAACTTTAAATGCCCACTCCACATCATATCGCCCTCCTCTCACCCATAATATCTTCATAGTAGTATACAGTGTTAGTATTAAAAACGGTCATCATATCAATTGTGTACGGATTTATGTTGCAGAGCGACGTCAGCGACGTCACCGTCGAGGCCTGACGGCCACCACAGTTCCATCAACTTCTAGTAAGTGTAAACATATTTAATTAATTTTTAATCCAGGCTATGTGGGAGTGCAGCAGCAGTGATATAAGAGCACTAGTGTTTAGGAATGGGATCCAGCACCAAACTATTCACATGTATCAACATCAGCAATTACAACTGTTCATTTGAGTTGAATGAAATGCCATTATTTAATGTTTTTTTACAGCTGCTGCACCACCACAGGGGCCCTCTACCCCGCCTGAACCCCAGCCACAGAGGAGCCCACCTGCCACTCCAACAGCCCCCGAGGTAGAAGGTAGGTAGACTGCCGAGACTGACCTCTCTAAACCCCCCACCAAACCACCCTCGCAGCCGGCCAATAAAACACACACCTCCTTAAGTTGGGTAAGGGTCGGTCACAGCTTTATTTTCTTATCTTATCCAAAACTTCAACTTGTTGACCATAAACACCATAACCCGGAGTATTGAAGCGCTATGCCCCACAGCGTTCTGTGGGCAAGTCTGCCTTCTTCTCCGTCTGAAATCGTCAACCGACCTCTGTTGTGACTTGCAATGTAAAACACTGAAACAAACCAGAAATGAATCAGAAAAATTAAAGAAAAAGATGAAATAATGGGGAAGGGAGGGTGGGAAGCTGTCAGTGAAGATGCTGGAGAAAGAGGCCGTCCCCCTATCAGGGCCATCCTATTAACCCCTTAGCCGCTACCACCACCTCAGCCATCCAGGACGCAGGGGTGTGGGTTAAAAGAAACACCCTCTTGCTGGTAATTAGAAACAGTGTCCACAAGAGAAACACCCCCGCGGGCAGAACCATTTTTTCCCCTTACTGCACGCTGAGTTCATTAACCCTTTAATGCACCATCGCTCGTCAGTCATAGACGCCTTCACTTAGTCACCTCGGCGTCCGCTAAAATCAAAAGTGTAATTGGTGGAACTTCTGTCTTCAAAATAGAATCTAAATTTATGCTTTATCTTTTGTAGCTCCAACCGTCAGGGAGGCAGAGTTTTCCCCAGGACCCTGGGAGGACCACGCCGTATGGGTGTCTAGTAAGTACAAAGCCATAATTCACATAAGTGAAATATTCTCAAGCACTAGGATCATGTCACCCAACATGTTATGATAACTAGACTGTGTACACATTATGTTCTCCAAGTGGTTAGTGAAGCAGACATATCACAATAATTTTAAAATCAACGTAGTGAAAGAAGTAGAAACTTGAATTACACCAAAAATATTTAAGAAAAAGATGACATACATCACATAGTATTATAGTACATTGGCAATCTCTTTTTAACAAAGCGAGAAACAGCCCTGCACCTCATATAGATCCAGAGATCTGCCCCAATTACTCTGCTACATCAAGCTGGTTACTGAAGGGTAGTGTGACTAGTGTCTATTCTGCTGCATGTCAGGACTCGTGTCCATCTCTCCCTATCACAGCTCAGGACAGGAGGCAGTTTAAGATTGAGGAGGCAGAGAAGATTTAAACTGAGCATGTGCGACCTTGTCAGTGAGCTGTTCAAAGACATAAGAAAAAAAAGGCTCAATAAAAATACATTTCACTGAATAACTGAGTTAGTTCGAGTAGATATACAAAATATTTAATGACATGTAACTGC